>JAMAMT010000035.1:0-208936 GCA_023630325.1 Syncephalastrum sp. PYS2702 | reverse complement strand
CATTTATCCGACATGTCAATTGAAATTTATCCGCATTACGCACTCTATACCGATTGGCTCGTATACAACCGAGTACCTGGATCATGGTATCATAAGTAAGATTCAAGAAGATATATAAAGGGATAAAAGATAGAACACAAGTAGAATTAGTTCAGAACACAAGTTCAACGACATCTATAAACAACCTACACACATTCTCCCAGACTTATTCCTGTTACCTTTCTTTTATTTTCCTCTCTTTATTTTTCTATCTTCTCCACCTATATCTCAAGTTGCCTAAAAAGGATGATGTGCGACGTCACAGCTTGCTGTTGTTCAAATCGATCCTTATTTGGAGGGGGGGGGTGAGCGCAAGAGACGCGGGGGGGGGGTGAGCGTATCAATTACCATCTATCCAACTATCGTCTTATATAGATTTCAATATGTTTCATTAAGCTGAGTAGAAAGAACCAGTGATAAGGTAATAAAATATTTTCATCAGGCACGGTGTACCTGTGATTGAATATTCGATGGCAGATGCAGCTTTTTTGCATATGGAATTGTGCCATTAGATAAGAGACGCAGTACGGAATACTTCTTCACGGTTTCATATGGGGTTAATCGAACCGACGATGGAGGAGTTGAACAAGTGCGTCATACCAACCGATAAAACGATTGTTTACAGAAGCCAATATAGACTTTTTGTGCGAAGACAGAGATGACCCGACGGGTGATGGTTTACCACAATCTCTTTATTGAAATATTCTAGAAACTGAGAGTCCCGTTTCGGCCAAGCTGCTTGGGCGCCATAACCGCTTTAGGGAGTTTGCGGTTCGTCTTGGCCTGTATGTCCCGTAAGACTCTTCTGAGGCTTTTGGGACCATACTCCAGCTGCTTGGCAATGTCATCCACATGGATATGCTCCAAGTACGCAAGTCTAATGGCCCTTTTTTTCTGCTCAGCCGTGTGCTTGCGGTAAGGACTCCCTTTTTTTTTCCACCTGTGGCAGGGGAAAGGTCGTTTATGGGATCCATCTCCATTCGGTTACTTGCTTGATCATGTTTCTCTTCCAAGGCTTCTTCCATGATATGCTTGAGTGGGCCTTCTAATTCTTGCACGGTTATACCTTGGGAGCCTCTACCTTGGTAGTCCTTGGTCTTCTTCGTTAATGCTGAGCGGATGTTCATCATGAATTATACTGTATGTTTCCATGCATGCTGCTCTGGCAAGTCTTATAAGGTGGTCTCAGCGCGTAAAATATTTTTTCTTTTCTTTTTTTTTTTTTTTTAGAATGACTGAGTTTATTGTCCGGACGCGTCACTTGATTTAAATGAAGGAGCGGCGCACAGACTTGCGAAAAGGGTGGAAAGGCCGTCTTTTCGATACTCTCATTTACGTCTTCTACTTTACGTAGATAGTTTGACTTTCAGTCCTTTTGGTGTTCTCATTTACGTCTTCAATTTACTATATGTAGTCTCTGTAAATCTGCATTTTTATTGATTTATCAGGAACTCTACATCAAGTCAAATCAACCTACTTTTCTGGCACTGTTATAATGAGCGATAATTCCTTTACTCCTGTTACTTTCTACCGCTATTGTCCTTCTAAAAGCGGGCAAGCTGCATTTCGCCTTAGCAGCAAGGTAGTTATCCGCACTGGCGAATTATCACGTCCGTAATTGATTATATTTCTGTTAGAAGCGCCTACCAGGAGTGCTCAGAAAAGAACAATTGCTCAGACGGGAATCAGCTTCCCGGGGGGATCTGCTGCTCAGCAAGATGAGCCGCCTATCAATACCATTGGGCTAGAGCCTCTGGTGCGGACAAGAAAGCAGTACACCCCGAAACAAGTCGGAAAGTTCGTCGATTTGTTGGAAACAGGCGCGACTGTCAGCCAGGAAGGCTGTTATCCTGGCTGATATCAAGGATAAAGCAGCCTACCAGATCAGCGCAGAACACCCACTCGACCGGAGTATTCTTCCTCGGTTCAAGCCAGCCTCGCAAGTCAAGAAGCCCTCCCAGAACCAGAAGTGACCCAGGTGGACTACCTCAGAAACTGCGTGTTCATCGACGAGACTGGATTCCGGAAGAAGCACGTCCGAAAGCAAGGCTATTCGAAGAAGGGAGTTCCTTACGTTGTGGAAGTTTCGAACGATCCGGGAATCAACGTCAGCATCATCGGGGCCGTGTCAGCGGAAGGTGTCCTGCTTATGTCCAAGCACGCTCCATATCCTGACGTACTGTTGTATAACAAGAATGTCGGCAGCAAGAAGCGGAAGACAGCTCACTCTCACGGGACCACAAGTAAGCACCTCAACGATTTCATCAAGGACCTGCTGGAAATCTTGAAGGAAATGAGAATGTCTAACAAATACCTGACCCTGGACAATGGCTCCATCCACAACGGGGTGAAAGAACTGGTGGAGGAAGCTGAGCATAAGCTGGTCTTCGTGATCCCATACTCGCCATTCTCGAACCCAATCAAGATGTGGGCCATTACAAGGGGAAGGTGAAGAAAGTGGCTGTGAAGAACCGACGGGGAACTTTCGGAACAAGTGACCGCAGCTGCAGCCAGTGTGACAGCAGATAGCTGTAGAGGTTATATCAGGAACTCGCTTACCTTCTTTGATGCTCGCCCCCCCCCCCCCCAAGAAGAGGATATACAGTAACAATACCGTATAATAAAAAAGACATAGAAGACAGTTTTCCTGCTTGTAGATATAAATATCTATGAGTGCAATATGTTTAGTGGTAAGAAATCTTCTCCACTGTGGACGTTCATTGTGCCACCAGGCTTTTTTTTTTTTTTTTTTAACCAAGGTATCTGTATTTTTATATTTTAATACCAAGGGCTGAATTTTTCACCTGTATTTTATATATTGTACCAGAGGAGGAATTTTTCTCCATATCAGTTGTGTGTGTACTTTTGGTGGCTGCTGCTGGTTCTCCCCCGCCTGTATTTTATGGGGTATTTTCAAAAGAGCAGAATTTGTTTTGCATCGCACTCACTTTCCTAACCTCGGTGCAATGGTTTGGGTAGGAGTTTCCTAATTCGACCTTCAACATCCATTTCTGGATTTGGCTAACCCTTTTATAGTTGTGGAGCTAGAATACAGCCAATCAGATTGTTCTTCCCTCCCGTTTTCCTTGTTCGCGCAGTGCAGGTTTCCTGTCTGGGACCTTGAGACTTTTCTATCCTGGAACTGGAATGACTGTATGTCGAATTTGAACTCTGCGAGAAACGTAATCCATCGTGCAAGGATTCCAGTCGGCTGCGCTTGGTTAATGAGGCCATGCAATGCGGAATGATCGGCTATATTCTTGAATTGTTTGCCAAGCAGGGTACGGAAGAAGCTGTTTCACGGCCCAAACTACGGCAAGGCACTCCAGTTAATAATACCGTAGTTGGCTTCAGCAGATGAGAGACCTCGGATGATGTACAGGATAACGCGTTCCCTTTTTCGTCATCAAGTTGGGAGAGTACGGCACCAAGTCCTTGGCGTGACGCGTCCGTGATCAGAATGAAGGGCTTGTCAAAGTCGGGTCGTATAAATATGGGTGCTTCGGTCAGTGCAGTCTTGAGTTTCTCGAAGGCTGCAGTCGTTTCTGGTGTCCATGGCTGCACGACGTCTTTTGTTTGTTCGTGTAGGAGCTTTTCAAGGGCTGCAAAGTTCTGTATGAAGCGTCGATAATACGAGGCAAGACCGATGAATCTCTTGACATTGGTCACTGTTCGAGGTATGGGATAATTCTTTGTCGTTTTGACAACAACAACATCTGAGATGTTGAGATGTTGACTAATACTCAACATTTAGAGGTGCTCGACACGATTTATCTGTCGTCCGACCCGTACAACCCGCAGCTGTACAAGGAGACGCTCATCTCTATGACAGACATCGTGCGACACCTAGGCCACCATTTGCTGCAGCGCCTGAAGAGCCCCCAACAACTAGGCAGATGGTGCAAAGTAAAGAAAGCATTAATGTATGAAGCGGAAGAAAAACGGCGTTTGAAGGACGCACCAATCGACAATGAAAGGAGACGACCTGTATTCATCATGAACATAGATATCATGGTAATGATCACTGTTACGAAAAAAAAAACAACTTTACTCAAAATACCCGGTACCGCTAGTAATCGACCATGTCAAGCAATGTCTGCCCAAATACCAGCAAGAGCTGATGGCCTCCGTGCAGCGGGATTTGAGGTGATTGGATACGCCCGAAAATCGCCTCAGGAAGCCTGTGAAAGCTTGAACAGCCGCATCCGGCTTTTACAGACCATGATTAAGCGACTTCAGGATCGCTCCCATGTAAAGCGCATCTACGCATCAGCTGCATGCAGCAGCAAACAGAGTCTTCTGACGCGCGATATTCCGCGAAATCATGAGGTGATGAATTATCTCGTCCATGTCGACGGAACCACCCAAGGTCGATTATTCGGACCGAGACTTCGCTTTGTTATATTCTAATACTATCTGCCCAAACCTCGTCGTGTACCTCGACAACAACTCCAACAAAAAACGCTTGTTTGCCCTTGACTACGCCGGTTTGAGCACGGACAGCGACAAAATTGATGAATTTCTTCGGTGGCAGATTTGCAAAATGGAAAGAGGCTCGTGCCTGACACCTTCCGCATTACCAGAACATACGGCAATTTCAAAAGCTCGTCATTAACTTGCTTCCAAGCACCGGCAAAATACATATACTTGCCAACAAGGAGATCCTCTCTTCCCCTGTGGTCCTCGATACCTTCAACTGCCGCACATCGTGCGTGCAACGATCAACTTAGCTCGATATTATTTTGCATAAAACCGAATACCCAGAGATTACGGCGTTGAGATATTGGTATCCGAGAAATGTTTATGAAGGGCGGAAGATAAGATTGAAGTAACTGAATGGGACATAACATCTACTTTGTATACATTGGTTTATGTTCTATCCATACTAGACATACTAAATAGGGTTGCAGTTTCAGACACGGCTGCAGTTTCAGTTAACAATTTTTGATACTCGTACATCAATAGTATTGAGCGATTAGAGATGACAGCGGTTATAGTATCACATTATTTATTTTCATAAGCATCAACCATTAGAAATCAAGCGTTAGATCATTTAAATGCTCGTGCTGGTAAGGGTTCGATAGGTTTCAGGTGATTATATCAGCCGAAAGAGGATACGGACGCTGTCCAGCAACAACCACATCCATAATGCACCAGAGGTGTCGCCAAAGGTTGAATTATCGCGCGGTAACTGCATTCTCGTTGTCAACTAATAATGCCACGTGGATGTATGCTGGGCACCCTATTTTCAAAAAGGTTTCCACCGATTATCAGCTTCTTTTTCTTTTTCCTTTGTACGAACCGAATCAGGCCAGAATTTATCGACATATGATGAAGTAATCAGATGTGCAAAGGCAGTGGTGCTGTGCAGCGAGCGTAGGGAAAGGTGGGGCCGGGGGGGCGGGTTCAATAGGCTGAGGTCATTCTAACCGCGCTACTCATAGGAGTGAGTCGACAATGACCTTCTAGTGCTGTGGATAAGTCGGTGATAGTACCGTGAAAGCGACTCTAGCCGGAACAGAAGGCACTTGTTCAGAGATAAAGTGCCAGTAAGCTTATCTCCGTTTCTCGTCTTTAGACAATCCTATTAATCCTATCTCTGTAGCGCTTTGCTGATAGATTACATAATAATCCGAACCTAATGAGAGATTGCTCAGTTATGTAGTTCATATCTTAAAAAATATAGACTTTTTATTTTCGATATACAATTCACAATCCATATAGGTTGATTCTGCATATATCACTTCCGGCACACGAGATAAAGGAAAAACCTCGCTGCGACGGCCTGGGTTGCGTGCGGTCCTCGACTACCACCAGGAAGCAGTGGCGTCCCTCAGTTCGTTCGATGCTGCCGACAGCCCAGACTCCTTCGACACGGTGGCCTCGATGATACTTCCTTTTCCCGAACTTGGACTCATCGATCTCTACGATGACGCCTTCGCCCCTAATCCTTTGATCTATGAATACAGCGTATATAAATAAAGTGCATAGAGATATGACGGTTACTTACTGGGGATCGAAGCCATATCGCACAGGAATAGCTCGTTGAAATCCTCTGCCAGGAGCGAAATCGTACGAGTATTCAGCCCGGTATAGGACGGAATACGCATGACAGGCTCGTTATCCAAAAGCATGCGGCAGAGGAACAGGAGCTTATGCATCTCCTGCTTTTTACCTTCGAACGGAGCGTCCTTTCGAATACCCTGCTCGCTGTTGCACTTGTAGACCATACAGCGCCAGCGGATCCGCTTCAGAGTAACCTCAAGCTTCATCTCTTTACCGCAACCTTCCTTGCTGCAGGTCGGTGGCGCGGTATAGAACACACCTTGGTGCCAGAGGTACTCGATGCAAGCCGCTTCATCGTGAAAAAACGGCGAAACTTGACCGAATAGGAAAGGCATCGTACGTCCGCGTTCGGGTGCTGTCCAAGCCGTCCGTTGGTTAAGCCATCTCGTGAATAGCTGGAAGTCAATCGAAAGAGACACCGCTTGATTTGGGTGAGATCAAGGAAAGGGAAATAAAATGGATAGAAAAAATAAAAAAAAAAAATTCCAATGACCAATAACAAAAAAAAAAGTAACAACGCGTTACGACTGTACGGGTGCTTGCGGAAAATATGAATGCATGGGCTGCATTTCTATTGGACAGATGGGTCTTAAAGTGGGCCTTCGGGCAAAAGTATAAAGTCAATGTGGCTTGAACTTTCTAATGCAGCATACAAGGTGAAAATTCCGTTTGTTTGACAGCTTCCCCTCCTCTTTTTGCGCTTGCAACCTTTATTTTCTCCATGTTTCGACTTATTACACTCACCAGCACGGCTCGTCATGCTGGTAGAGCCCTCGCTGTCTCGTCGGCCTACACCAGGCAGCCCGGTATGTACTTAAGTCTACTTGCACTGCGCTGTGCCTGCCTAACCAGCTTATCTCTCACCTTTATTCAGTGCGTTCGCTGCTTGCCAAGGATCTTGCCCTTCCCCAGCGCATCGTCCCCTCCATGATGATCCACACCCAGGCCGCGCTGCGTTCGTCGGCCGACACTGCACTCAAGCAGGAGGAGAAGGTCGAAGACATTGTCCAAGAGGTTGTAGAAGATCAGCCGCAGCCGCAATTGAAGCTGTTCAAGGATCAGGCGATCAACCCATTGACCCTCAAGGCTCTGGATCGAGTCTTCAAGTATAAGGAAATGTCGGTGGTGCAGGATGCAGTGTGCTCGCGGCTGCCCATTGAAAACGATATCTTCGTCAAGGCCAAGACAGGCACTGGTAAAACGTTGGCTTTCTTGATTGCTGCTCTCGAGCGTGCGTATGCCGGCAAGACTGTCCAGGACCTGAAGCACTTTGACGGCACCAAGGTCTTTATCATCTCGCCCACCCGTGAGCTCGCCCTGCAGATTGCCAATGAGGCCGAGCGCCTTCTCAAGTTCTATCCGCTGGGTGTGCACTGCATGGTTGGCGGTGAGCGAAAGAGCGACAACCTGCGTAAGCTGGAGCGTCAACGCTGCGACATTGTGGTCGGCACCCCCGGCCGCCTCTTTGACCTTCTCGACTCGGCGCCACGGTTCCACAAGATGTGCCAGTCGACCGAGGTCCTTGTGCTCGACGAGGCCGACCAGCTCCTCGACATGGGCTTCAAGAACGAGCTGCGCCGCATCCTCGATAAGCTGCCCTCCGAGAACCGCCAGACCATGCTCTTCTCCGCTACTCTCTCCAACGAGATCCACCAGAACCTCGGCAAGTTTGCTCTCTCGCCCAAGTACGACCTCATCGATACCGTCGGCAAGGAAGAAGTCAATACCCATATGCACGTCAAGCAGTCGGCCCTCGTCGCTCCCTTTGACGAGCATCCGGTGCTGCTGCGCGCCATGCTCCAGGATCTGCCCGCCGCTGTCAATGGCAAGACCATCATCTTCTTGCCCACGACCAAGTCCACCGTCGCCTACTCCCAGCTCCTCAAGTTCTTGCTGCCCGATCGCACCGTCCTCGAGATCCATTCCAAGAAGTCGCAGGAGCAGCGCTCCAAGATCTCCAAGCGCTTCCGCAGCGCCCGCCCCGGTACCGTGCTCGTCACCTCCGATGTCTCGGCCCGTGGTGTCGATTACCCTGGCGTGTCGCTCGTCGTTCAGCTCGGTGTCCCCACCAGCCGTGAGCAGTACATCCACCGTCTGGGCCGCACCGGCCGTGCCGGCGCTGAGGGCGAGGGTGTCCTCATCATGGATGAGGTTGAGCAGCAGTTTGTCCGCAATGCGCTCCACGATCTGCCTGTGCAGAAGCTCCAGCCCCCGCCCATCGACGAGGAAGAGCGCGAAACTACGGACCGTCTCCGCAAGTACGTCGTTAGCAAGCTCGATGAGGGTGTCCTCGACGAAGCCTTCACCGCCTTCCTTGGCTATTGTAAGTACTGGAATTGGGCACGGGTCGGCTTTTGTTAATTTTTATTAACTTTTGTGGCACTAGATGCGGGTCGTGCGGATTTGCTCAACGTAAAGAAAACTGAGATCGTTGAGGCCGGAAAACGGTTTGCTATGAGTCTCGGTGCGGTCGAGGCGCCCTCAGTCTCGCAGAACTTCTTGGCCCGTATTGGCTTGGTCGACAAGGCTCCGCGCTTCAGCAACAACAACCGCCGTCGCTTCGATGACTACGCCCGGTTCGACCGCGGTGGCCATCGCCGTGACTCGTTCAACAGCGGTCGTCGCAGCTTTGACCGCAACGACCGTTATGGAGGACACCAGGATCGTTTCGACCGCCCGCGTCGCCACGACCGCTACGACCGCAACGATCGCAACGATCGCAATGACCGGTTCCGCTCGGATCGCGCGCCCCGCCGCGACCGCTTCGACGACGACGCTCCTGCTTTGAAGCCTTCTGGCCGTAAATGGGGTAGCGAGTCCTTCTAAATGATATTTGATTTCCATTCCCCATAACTGTGTAATAGCTTCATCTCTCATGCCCTGATTTCACTTCTCTTTTTCTTTTCTTCTCTTCTCTTTTCTTTTTTCCTTCTCATATTTGACGTACATAGATTTCTTCCTCCTATCTTCTCTTCCTGTCGCCACTCATCCGTTTATAGCTAGCTCGCAAATCTACTATCCATCCACCCAACTCTCCGTTTTCTTTTTACTTTTTTTCTTCTCTATTATCTGAATCATTGTTCACTCTTTGCTCTACATTAAAAAATACCAAGCTGCGCTTGCCTGCATCTGCCTCATTTTCCTCTGACCTGTCATTTTTTACGCTTTTTTCTTCAAACTTTAGGGCTGTTTATGACTTGGTGAGGCTGTTTTAGGCCGTTGTGGTTGAGACCTGCTTGAAGAAGGCGAAAGGTGGGTCTTATTGGGAGCGGCGGCGGGCGGGGCCACGTCGATCCATCGCCATCGCTCCTTGGCATAGTCGGGCATGATGGTGGCCTGGTGCGGCAGGGCTTCTACATGCTCTGAGGTATGATAGGCAAACAAGCGTTGAGGTGGCAGTGTGCCGCGGTAGACTGCATCCGTCAGAGGCAGACGTGCCATGGTCTTCTCAACTGACTCTGGGTGGGTGAGTTGGTCGGGTGCAAGCGCGGCCATGAGCATATGCAGCCGCATCTGGAGCGATTTGGCCGTCTGACGCTCGCTCGCGTCAACTTTGCCCCACCGTGCCTCGTTAAGCCCGAATCGCTGGTCTTGATAGAGGACCAAGTCCTGCAAAAGTGCCTTGTTGTGCTCCAAAATGGCTTCCACATCGTCCAGGTCGTTGTCGTTGCTGGCGTTGTCGTTTTCGCTTTTATTCTGAACAAGAGCCGCGCTCACGATGGCATCTGGGTCCAGCCCTTGCGCAGCCAGCCAGGCCGTATCGACATCATCTTCCCGACGTGTGTCCACGTCCCGCTGTCGCTTCTCCCACTTGCGGAACCTCTTTGCTGCCCGGCCCATGTACGTGTTCTCGTAGGATACATTCGCGTGGTTTGAGTCGTGGGTGGGTGCAAAACTAGAAAATGCGCCATAGTCGAGCCATTCGACTATACCCAATGAAGGCTAAGGTAAGAATGAAATGTTCTCTTCGCAAGTAGGAATTCGAATTACCAGGCATCGCCTGCTTGTCTTCATGGCGTTGTATTCTGGACGGGAAGCGCGGAGGAGGCGGGACGGTGCTTCGCAGGGTCGGCACGGCGTCGACGGGCGGGGCAGGATGGATCATCATTTCCTGGATGCCGGTCGCTGTGGGACGTATGCTATCGGTGAGTTTGGGTGTATCAATAGAGTGAGTGGGTGCATCTACTTGCGCAAAGGATGATTAAGCGAGGGCGTGCGGAGGACGGCATCGGTGAAGACAAAGCCGTCGAGAGTGGGGCGGAAGAGGGCAATCGGCTTCTGAGAGAGACCGTAGTCAAACCGAGTCTGGTGGACCAGGCGCAAGGAGGCCAGGATGAAGTAGTAGAGGCGCTGGATCGTATCTGAGCGCTGCGGGTGATCTATCAAAGCACGATCAAATGCCTGATCCAGCTCATCCTATGCAATAAATTCAATACAATAAGAAATTCACCTCCATGTTTCTTTCTTCTATTCTGTTCTCTTTCTCCACGTACCTTAAATTCCTGGATGCTTGCATACTCGCCTCGACTGGCCTTGTCCTTGATCGCAGCTAATCGGGAAGGCGAATCGTCGGATGGATTCCAAATGCCGTGCGGATCATTGCTGGCGCAACGTCGACTGTTTGAGAGAGGCATACACAGGTGTCATACTGCAAGGTCACTTACCCCAGTAGGAATTGTGTGATAGCAGTCGTCCTTGAGGAAATGAGGTGTGGGCTGTCGTCGTCTGTAGGATGAGGTCGTTTCTTGGTTTCTGGACTGGGCCCGTCTACGGCCATGGCGTGTTGTGTGACTTGCATGGGTTCGTATGGTGTCGTTATCTGCACGTTGAGTCGAAAGTATGTGTAAAGGATAAGGTGAGCTAAGCTGGACGAAGGGCGATCGCGTTATTCTTGCAACAGAAAATAAAAGGGCGGAGGTCAAGTGAAAAAGTGGCAGGCAGCGTGGATACAGTCAAGTGCCCGCGTAGTGTACAATTTTGTGTGTGTGTCTGTCTGCCTGGTCTTTGTGGAACTCAGCAGTTTTATACATTATTCCCCTTATTTTTTTATTCTTTTGCTTCAAGAAATTCGATATAATACAATACAATACAATATAAAATGGAAGACGATGATGGATTTACCAAGGTGGAGCGCAAGTTCCGGTACATGACGGTCGATCCAACCAAGAAACAGCGTAAGAAGAAGCACACGTTTGTGGACCCAGACGATTACACCCTCCCCGATCTCGAGAAACTCCTCGAGCAACGGAGGCAGGTCCTTTTTGACAGCAGGTTCTACACCGACCTGCAGAGTAAGTTTTATTCTACTCTGTCGTTACGAGCATGATCATGGAACCTAAAGTTCAATAGAATTGAACGAACAGCACCTTCCGTCCTTTGGCTGCAAAGAAATCGTTTGCTATGGTATTGGATCGATGCAGCATTCCAAAAACGCCCAATATCAATTCCTGCTTGCTCTCCAGCTCGCCGACTTGCTTGATGTGAGTTAACTTGTTATTTTCTGAAAAGAGATCCTTTAACACATCTTTCTGGATAGCTCAAAGGGAATGTGTCTATATTTGATCCAGTCATGACCGAGCTGGACAAGCAGCTCTGTGAGAAGCATCAGATCCACGTCATTGAAGAAGATGAGGTACATATAGATCTATGCCATACCTAACAGCTCACTGATTTGTTTTTTTTTTTTGGTTTCAAGAAAGGCAAACGGGAAGCTCGCCATCCCACTCTGTTCTATATGCCCCACTGTTCTCGTAATTTATACAGCAACACAATCAGCGCTAACTGGACACCGACATCCTTGACCAACCTCTTTATTATTGGTAATCGTTTCGACATGTATGTCGGAAGGTGCGTTAATGTTCTCCTTATCGGGTCCTTATTTCTCACTTGCCACTTGTAAACTAGTCAGCTAGAGCGCGACCTGCTTCGTGAATGCCCCTATCTGATTCCTGCTAATGCGATCGTACAGACTGTATCGTTTCCCAAGAGATTCGACGACGATAAAGTCTTCAACGACCTTGCCTTCCAGTGGTTCCCTTCTAACGCCGTGCCTCGAGATGAAAACGACCCTTTCTGGTCGAGCGTAATATCCCAAGCTGACCCAGAAGCTCCTGTCATTTCTTAAGACTTGTATATAGCTCACATATGCATGTATCCATGCACACACATACACACATATGCATAAATAGTCACGTACATCACAATAGACTATCCTCCTCCAAGCCTATTGTCGTTTGATCACATATGTACCTGGATTAGAAACCGAATTCGTCTTTGCTCGCGCAAAGTGGCAGGCCCCACTTCATGTCACCAACGTGTCCGTGAAAGCACGCGATTAATTCCTTTTATCAGATCCATATTTCAAATATCTTAACCAGTGTGGACCACTTGCCTTCTGATCGGTGGGACAGGAGATGCCTTATGGTGGTGTGTATCAAATATGTTCCGGTTTTCGACGGGTTTATTGGTCTTTTCTGCCATCACGCCTACAAATTCGCGACGGGGGAAAGAACCTACAAGTTGACAACGTTGGAACAGGCCTTATATGCGGATAGATGTAGCGTAGGCCCAATAGCTTAATCGTAGATGCAACACTTGCTGTAACCGGGAGGACATACACGTCTGGCTTCTCGCAGCCTGCACTTACTGCAACTACAGTTTGCATATGTAGGGCCGCGATGAGGTCGATGGGCTCGTACGAGCTTTATTAAGCCAGCTAACGAATCAGCACCATCCATGGGACTTGCACAGTTGAAAACGCGACCGGATCATGGATCTTTCCCGTCGCGAGGATATAAGAACCTGATCAGTATCAATCTGCTGGTGCGGGCCAGTGACGTCGTTCAGAATTTATTTTGGCCACAGTCCTTTATTCTCCCATCTTTTTATTCATCTTTAAGGTAATTGATACGCTCTCTCCACCCCCGCCTTTCTAATAAGGATTTGAACCACAGCAGCTCTTGCAGCGCAATAAGCCTTCTAGTGAAACTTCTTTTATCACTCTGTGCTGACTACCGCAACCCATATGCATATAGCTCTGATACATCGTGTAATTATATTTTTCTAGCGTCTTCATCATCGCTTGCAACAAGAGCCAAATAAGCGAAAGATCTTCAGGTGTGACAATATATATAAGTCAGATTTTTTCAAATCAATATCTTCTATTATAATTTTATTTGTTCTTCCATCCATTAATAATGTTATATGTTCAAAATTAGGTGGATTATGTACGTCAATACGCGTCAGTAGCCATCATACGCTAGTACTGCTTCGCTATTCTTTCATATTACAAATCCTTGTATTCCTTGAGAGCGTCAGATACCCGTGGCGCATCTTCATCGCTCTCGAAGCCAGGTTCCAATAATGCGTCCTTCGGAGACTATCCATCTTGAGTTTGACAAGCAGGAGGGGAGTGAGTCGAAACGAATCGAATACCGGGATGCTCGCACCTCAAAAGAAAGTAAAAGTAGAATATCGATCGTCAGGCGATTTGACCCGCTGGCGTGACACTCGGGCCCACGTTTATATTGATTTACCTTCTTCGAGTAACATCAGTGTGATAGGCTGATTAAATAGTTGCACGATAATCGAAATATAGCTGCTCTTCTTTACTTATTCTATATCTCTGTCACAATCAGGATATATTGGATATTCCCGACCAGGACGACTACCAAGGAGTGAATAGATGATAGCAAACGCGGAGTGCCGATAGTTTACCCATGTGCATCGGTTTACGGCCGTCAAGTCTCCTACGCCATTATCCACAACGGCACCTGCGTGCAGCAAGACTCGGGCAACAGCAGTCGCCTCCTGAAAATCGTCATTCCTGCCGCAGGCAACGTGCAACAAAACCACATCCAAGGACGGAGTGGAGGCACCATGGATTCTGCATCCTCCGCGCCCGACGCTGAGGAAGTGTAGCCATTATGTCCGCATGTTTCGCGGGTCCCACCAATGAAAACACGACCACCATCTGATCGAGTACCGGTGTGTACCATGACTTCCTGGCAGACTTGAGGGAGCTTCGTACTATCTATACTGCCATTGTTAATATATGCTCCTGGCTCCATGGATCTACATGCCTGGAAAAAGTTTTTGAAGACGAGAACGAAAAGAACAAGAATAGTGGTCTGGGGTGAAATAGCCGCTTTTTATGAAACAGGCTCGCTCTATTACTTTGATGTGATTACATGTACTACGTGTGCCAATGGGAAACAGCGCATAAAAATTAAAGACCCTGGTGGGGATTGTCATCATGTATTTTGCGCGTTCGAAGGGGTTTCATTGGCTTACTTTACTATCACGCGATCGTGGAAAAAGACGTATTTTGAAAAAGGAACTCCTGTCATATGTGTTCCGCAGAAGTGGCGTCAGATATCCAGAACCTTACCGGTCTTCCTTATATTTTGACGACACACGCAAAATTAAAACAATCTTACATGCAGCTTCGCTGTAGTGTGTAAGATTGTCTCCATTTTTCCTTGGCTTTTGCGAGTATCATTTTAACAAGATACTGTGTGGAGAAGTCGGGTTAAGGTTTTTAATATCTGACACCACTCTCGTGGAACACATATATAACGTCAATACCTTCTCAGGAGAGATATCCTTTTCTCCTTTGGTGAACGTGGATTCTATGATTGATAGCCAAGCGAGCCGACGAAAAGCAATGAAACGCAAAAATATCTGACGTCCACCCCGGTCAAGGTCTTTTTTTCTTGCGCCGTTATTTCCGGCAATGGGTGGACGCGGTTTTTGTGAATGCAAGAACTGTACTCTTTCAAGTTTTCTCTCCAGGCATGCCCATTCATATAGGATTTGGTGGCTAGAAGCATAAATTAACAAGACTATGTCATTGCTCTTGTTATTCAAAAGGTGGTACGCTTGCCATATTGAAACCATCTGTTGCACTTATCATGGGCATTGGTTGTCTGCGTTTATGTTTTGGACGTCCGCTTTTATGCCGCGATGGTTGGTTGACGTGTCCTCGGTATCCCTGAATCCGGTCAAGGCACTCCAGGTCCCCGTACAATTTATATCATGTGTCGTTCTCGTAGCTATAACCTTTCCATAAATTCTGTACAAGATTTTATCATCCATGCATATCAGCGTTTTGTGATAATGATGCGCTCGACTTTACATGCTGCCTCGTCCGAGACAATTTCATCTTGTGAGATCAACTTCAGCTAAGATAGTGGTATGCCGTGAGGCAGTAGGTCTCCCTTTTCATCCTTGAGGATGTAGGAGCCTCCTTTGTTCTGCGCACGACAATGAACAGTCCTTCATATTCTGGATGCCACTTAATCTTCTTTGTTACACGCGTTTCATGACGTAACCATCTGTGGGAAATTCAGTCCATGTGTATCGCTCGTCAAAACGGCTTCACTGCTTCTTTGTTCTTTTATCGCCGGGAACACGACTTCACTCATGTGGTCAAGTGCGCTTCAGCAAGTCTTCACGACTCATTGGCGATTGCGTGTCCTCATTACGATAGTCCTCGAAACTATTTAGTTTGCGTGCGAACCTGAGTACGGAGCCTTGTCGAGACGTTTGCTCATGGCGAGTTGCACCGCAATGCTCGAAAAAGTGGAGCATCCTTGATGAAAACAGGTATGCAACGAAGCACATGTCAATTGTACCAGTTCTAATAGCGAAAACAAACAAATAACACCTCCATCCAAGAAACGTTGCATTTTTGATTGGACTGTTTTAAGCTCGTTTTCTAGTATATTGACTTCAGTTGAGGAAGTATCGTCGCTACCGTCATTGTTCCTCCAACGAGAATGATTTCGATTCGCCATTGGAATCGTACAAGGTTGATGATTTCGACATCACCCAAGCCTTTCACAAGATGCGTTGCTCGTTATGAGACCACCGGAGCAAGCTATCTTTAGAGGACCCATTTGCCGCTGGCATTGGCAGCCTCACACGTCCTGTTGCTGATACCGAACCACCTGCCGCCCGACATGCAGCCCTGTTTTACCATGGATCAGGTCAACAACGTCATCAACGTCATCAAGTCAGCGTACGGGATTGAACGTCCCAGAATGCGGGCTTGTGCCACAACCGAATTATTGACAATCCTGGACGACTTGTCCGAGTCGCGCGATGCGAGCGACGGGACGCATGCCGTTCGATGGAGAAGTTACACGAGGACAAGCATGGACTCAAAGTTGTCGATGTTTTCTGCAAATTACCTCCCACGTCCATTAAAGAAAACGTCAACGAGCTGGAGCTGTCGACGGGATTCATCGACCCCTTCCTTGGCGGTCTTTTTGACGCGTCCGACGAGAGCATCTACTTCCGCTGGACTAGTGAATTAACAATGGAGGCGCGCAAAAATCCGGAACTTTCCAGCGGACGGCCGGATTTCTCCATCAAAGTCTTGCGGAGTCCAGTGGGATGCTTCTGTCGGGTATGGTGAAGCCAAGTGCACGCAGCATGCGAGCAACAACTTCAGCATCTGCCAAGATCTCGTGCGCGTAGCGACGTTCAGTAAAAACGCACTTGACACCTCCAACATGAAGGGAGTCTTGGGTATACAGGTCATCGGCTTCATTATCGACTTTTACGTCTTGATAATGCCTTCTCCAAGCCTGTATACCCTCCTCAAGCTCACCGAAATCCGAGTTCCCAGCTGTCTGCATGAGCTGCCCCGCGTGACCCACTCGGAATGAAGGAGAATAGGACAGCGAAGACGACAGAGAAGAGACGGCAGGGTAAATTATTTTTCTGTACGCTGCATTACCGTGCTGCGGTTTCTCATGTCTTTTCCTGTTTCGATAGATCTTTGCCTTGACTTCGAGAATGAGGAGTACCTTTTGGCTCGCCCATCCGATGTCCGGAATTCTCTGGAGCTTTCGGTATTTTCTGGAGCTTTCCGCACTGTCGCACTCCTGAGTCACTAGAGCCCAGGAGCAGGGAAAACAAGAGGTTGGCCGCCGATTGGTTGCCCTTCACAATAAGGTTAGCAGTGCTGAGCGCCAGCCCAAGGACCGTTGCGCATGCGGTGGGCCTTCTCCATGATTCGCTGGCTCCAAGATGTCCACGGCATGACAAAGCGTGAGATTGCCAAGGAATTGGGTAAGTTTGTTCCGTTTTTTCCATCTTGCTTCGCGTTAAATTTTGGTTATTCATTTTGTCTGTCTGATAGGCATCCCTTAATCCACCCTCAACAACTATTTCGTCATCGATCACCATGTGGTCGACATCGTTGGTTTCGCCTGGTGAGCCACTATTGTTGGGTTACCCTTGTTCCCCTCCACCAGCCAACTTGGGCTGGTAAGTGCACATCAGAGGTGAATCGGTTTCCGTTTGCAGGAGACTAAAGTTGTTACTTCTTTTCAGATTAGTATCAAGACCTGGGAGATGGATGTCCATCCATGCCCCGCCGCTGCCTTGGAGGCGTTCGCCTCTAGAAACGATTCATTGAGGAGTTTAATTGATAAAATCGTTTTCTTGTGCTTTTTTCTTATCATCTTCATGTTCCCATATTTCCTTTCATTTTTCTGGTGGCTCTTTGGCAGTTGGTTTCCTACTCTCTTCTCGTATACAGTTCATCCACAGTGTCACCCATGCGACATCGAGCATTCTCATAATTTCCTTGTTCTTGGATAATATCTGCCTGACTCGCGTCAGGAGATCCGTGGACGCTACGCCAGCACCAGCACCTGAAGCAAAGCTGTTGAAGGAGACGCTACTCCTAGAAGTGTTCGACACCGCGTATCCTCTTTGAGCCTTAGCACCCCCACACACCTGCATGCCGCACCTGTATGACGATACGCGCTTATCTCCAAGAAGGACCGAGGTGTAGAGAGAAAGATGACAGTTAGAAGAAAATAAAGGGACAAGAAGAACGAGGGAAACTGAACTTATATTGAAGTAACGTTGACCATTAAGCCATTGATTCAGTTGCGATCCATCTATGTTGCCTAACAATAATACCTGCATAGAACGTCGGGACAGAAATAGATATCATCACTGAGAGGAGTACGTGTTTACGAGAATAATACGCGCAAAGATTGACAAGACAAAGCGTATAAGGGATACAGGCATTTCTATCATGACTATGGCATAAGTTAGGTACCTGAAAGTAGAATGTTTCTTTGTCTTTATGAAGAAATACATGGGGCAGCTTGTGTTGTCGGTGGAGCAGGCGATTCCAATGGAAGCAAAGGATAAGAGGAAAGTGGGTGTAATCTGTCCGTTTCAGACGCTCGGTATGACATGGCACCTTACACCGAGTTGTTCCTTCAGGGAGCCACTCTACCAGCTGTTAAACAAGCAATATTCGCGCTTCGCCGTCCGCCTACAGCCTCCATCATGAGCAGCCATGTAGTGTCCTCGGGCATTCTCCATGGTACTGTATATGGACGTCCCATTGGCGCCATCTTTTGACCAGGTTCTGTTTGAACCAGACACCACTATCCTAGCCATTCACTAGGCGTGCAGTCGCGCTCGACAAATTTCCTTCGAGCCTCCGTGAACCCATTCTTGCACTATATAATACAGATATATATATATATATATATATATATATATATATACCTGGCCTTAAGTTGCCCTTCTTCAAGCAGGCTCTCCAACTTCTGACCCCCTGGTAACCGTACGTATGGACATAATTCTTTCGAGATATCACATCCACATAAGGAGGCGAGCACGTACCTCAATTGCGATAGTTTTTCGAACGCGTCCAAATCTCCACGAAAAGGCATAATTTTGCAATGAACGTCCACGGCCTGCTCGGTGGAGACGGGAACACTCTAATCTTTTGCCGCGTATGCATCTCTCCTACCAGTGTTTTTTTTTTTCTTTTTTTACTCATATTCGGCTCAATCCTTTTCTCCCAGTAGGCTATACGGAGCCTGGGTTTAGACTTTGCCTTCTACACACTTTGTTCAGCAAGTGTCAAAGTCTGGCCACCACGTGCCGTGGTAAGAGCCAGTAAGAGCCAGATACATGAATTTCAGCCGTTTAAACTCCCAATTATTATTTGTTAAGGTGTCTCGGAGAAAAAATATTCAGCCCATTTTTATCAGTTGGTATGATTGGAGGTGTATACAGGGATATTTTTCTGTTTCATTCAGTGGCTAAATCGTCTTGGATATTTTGTTCGGCGGCCTGCTTGAGCCTTCTTTTCTGGTCGGGCAGTAAGGTCAGCTCGACGTGTTCCTTAACGCCAGAGCGATCAATGGCGACGGGTACAGTAACACAGGTGTCGAGATGTTTGACATAAACAGAGCACACGTGAATGCGGTTGTCGTGCAATACTGTATGAATGAGATCAGCTACTTGCCAGGCTAATCCATACACCGCGCCTCCCTTGGCGGCTGTGACTCGCTGGAACCGTGGGTGGGTCACGAGATCCATGTAGCGCTGAACATGTTCTGGGCACGCCAGCACAGGCACCTCCGGCGTGCCAATCACGTACGTCTTCGACGCGAATGGGTAGCCTTCTTCGACTAGTTGAGCACACACGCGCTGACTCGTCAGACTATTAACCCCAAGCACCTGCTCCGCTCTCAGACCTAGATGGTTCTGGACGTGACGTGTCAGAATATCGGCAGGTTCACTCAATACGATTACAATCGTGTCTGCTGGAATGCTGATCTGGTGGCTAATAGCGCTTAACAGCTGCTTGTTGCGCCGAATCCACTCCCACCGCGATTCGCCAGGACGACGCGGGGACGATGCTGCCAAGACAACCACACCGACCTGGCTGGCCTCCTTGAACGTCCCCGACCGCACCATCGTGCCTGTGGCAAGTGCGGCCTCGCGCAGGTCTGCCACCTGAGCCTGCAAAATGTCCGTACTCATATCCACCATTAAAATCTCGTAAGCTGTCTGCCGGACGATGAGCGTGTACGCTACCGTCGCCCCAAGGGATCCGGCGCCAATAATGGCGACCCTTTCTTGCAGGGTTGGCATGGGTTCAGAAGAAATCAAAAAGTTTGGAAAAGAAGGGTGCAAAAGGCAGGTGTGATGGAGGAGGGGGTTTAAGGTCTTTTTTTTTTATAATTTTGGAGAAAAAGGGATGATCTCAAACCGATGGGACAGAATTAGGGTATAAGTTTTTCTTTGCCTTCGAAAAAAAATTTCAACCTCGTATCTTCCCTGGTCCTTCTCTATGAGAATACACGCCATTATTGTTACCGTCGCCGCACTGCTGCTATGGGAACTTGTAGCGGGTTTGAGGTACTGATAACCTTAAAATAAGATGTTAACTCTATGTGCGCACGGTCCAACACCTGTTGATCCCTCATCCATCGGTTGATCAATTTAGTTTCCCGCTGCAGCGACGCGTCAACAAACAAAGCACGCCTGCGCGCCTGCACCGTGTGCTAATGAAATACGCGCCAAAAAACTACAACGCTTCCCATGTGTTGATAAACGATCGGGAGGCAACAGTGGCTCTCCGAGCCGCCCACGTCGATGTCGAATATATAGGCGAGATGCAAGTCGGTACACCGCCGCAGAATTTCAAGATGGACTTTGATACTGGCAGTGCTGACACGTGGATTCCCTCCACACAATGCGCACGCTGCTCCGCCCCGCGCTTTGACGCAGCCAAGTCATCCTCCTTTCACAATACGAGCAAAGACACCTGGACACTGCAATACGGGGATGGCTCCGGAGTACAGGGCTACAGCGGCTATGAGACCATCCGTGTCGGCAATGTGACCGTTCCAGACACCCTACTAGGCTTTGCCACCAAAGAATCCGCCGATTTTGCGGCCGACGACGCCCTGGATGGCATTTTCGGCCTGGGTTTCCCGGATCTTTCCTTTGTCGACGCTGGTAAGCTGACCATCGTCCAGCGCATGGCACAGCTCGGCTTAATTGAGCACCCTATTTTTGGGGTCTGGCTCGGAGGTTCCGAGGATGGCGGCCGAGGCGAACTGGTACTGAAAGACCCCCAAATGTCCTCCTTCCAAACTCATTTGTGCATGATAGACTTTCGGAACGACGAACCCGGCTCATTATGAGGGTGATCTAAAGTATCTGAAGGTAGCGCGCGAGCGGTACTGGGAAATTGAGTTTGGTGGCCTGCGGGTTGAGAACCACACGCTTCGCAGTAACACGTCGGGGTCGACGGGCGCGACGAACGCGATTCTTGACACAGGCACGACCTTGATTGTCGTACCGCCCTCGCTCTCCCGCGCCATTCACGAGGCAGTGCCCGGCGCCATCTACAACGCCTCGCTAGGCTGGAGCGTGCCTTGTGATATGGCCCATCCGCCGGTGATTGATTTTATGCTGGGCGAGGACGAAACGTCGTTCCCCGTCAAATTCACCGACCTGATTCGCGAGCGCGCTAATCTGGCCAACGACAGCCTCTGCTACTCAGGTGTGGCCGAGTCTCCTACGTCACTGATCATCCTTGGCGACGCGTTCCTAAAGAACTTCTATGCTGTCTTTGATTACGAGCAGTCGAGAATCGGTCTGGCGCGTTCCAAGCCTTGAGGTGGCGTCCAGTCTGACAGCGAGCTTTTACAGATGTACATATACATTCACATACTTTTCATAGTACATACTTTATATAGGCATATATATGAATATAGATATCGAGAATTGTAATTTTTTAATTATGACATGACTCCATGTTATTGTTTCCGTATTTATTGATATTGAACCTGATGCACACATTCTATCGTCGTCGCGGGCGTTGCTGCTGCTGCTGCTGCTGCTGCTGCTGTTGCTTGATCTTGTCTCGGATTGTGGCGGGTTCTTTCTTGGCCGCAGAGGGTTTGCTTGGCGTGAGCGTGCGCTTGCCATACTTTGCCAGCAGACGCTCTTCCACATTATCAAGATCCCACTGGTGGGCGGTGATCAGCACGTTTTCCTTCTCGGCCATGAACAGCTTGTTAAAGTCCGGAGGCTGACCAGGCTGACCTGCGCCGGGCATGGCACCAGGCATGGCACCCATGGCTGCCATGTCGACACCGGCAGCTAAGGTACGTGTGAGTGTCGAAATGACGCTCTTTCTCTGAATCCTTGCTTACCGTTATTGTCACCGAGGATGAGGGCAAAGACGCTGCCGAGACCAAACAAGTTCAAGAAATACCAGGAGAGGGAAGAGACCCAGGTCACGTCCATGTCGCGGGTGTCGACACCACTCTGCAGCATGGTCTTGAAGCGCGGGGTCAAGGGGAAAGGCAGCTTGACTGTAGGTGGTATCAGAGACACAGTCGAGTGATGGCCACTTACATAAGGTGGCGAAACACAAAGGTCGGGTACTTACTGACGATGAAGCCTTGAAAGAAGAAGTTGATCCATCCCATGATAAGCATCTGGGGCACCATGTTGGTCAACTGCTTCTTCATGCCTTCCATCATGCCCTCCATCATTTCGGGGTCCATAGGGTTCGGCGCTTCCTTCTGGCCATCCTGGTTCTTGAGGTACTTGCCGCTCTCGTAAGCGTCGGCGAGCATGGTCTTGCGCGCGCCAAACGCGTGAGGAGGGATATAATTGCCAAAGGTGCGCAGTCGCATACCACGCAGAAGAGCTTTGCTCTCACGAACGGCCTTGAGCTGCGGCTTCTTGGGCTGCCCGGTCAGAAGCATCGTAATATGATGGCGAAGAACGCCCACAAGCACCATGACAATCATGATGGGTATCAGAACCCAGTCCCTAATGGCTACGTGGCATTAGAATTAGAATAAGATTTGGGAATTAGGTTGGTTTTATGCGGTTCGCAAGCGTGTAGGGTGTGGAAGCTCGACTGTACCGGGATCCAGGATCATTTGTCTATTCAGCAATGAGTAAAATGGGACGCGTATAGCCTAATAAACCTACGAGTCTGTCATGAGGTTGCCGTAACGGGGTTGTGTGGAGTGTGTGTCTGGACAGAATACAAGTGCGTGTGAGCGGAGAATCTTCCTTTTTTTCCCTTCTTTTTTTACTTGTCTTTTCTTCCCCATTCACTCTCCTGATTCCATAGCAAGCGTTCAATGCTACGGGTAAAGCCAGAGCGTTTTGTTTTATACACTGTCGCATATCATTATGCGTCGTCTTATACTAAAACGTATCTTTTTATGGCAGTCTACATTGCGCAAACAACGCTCGAATGGAATACTTTCATCCCAAAACGACTTTGACCGTATGCACAAATATCGCGACTTCCCAATGGAATCTTTTTCACTCATTCTACGTGTTTTTCATCCCTCAGCAGCCCTCGTAGCAGACGAGCCCATGTCGCAATCCTTGGCAGGTATGTAACTCGCTGTGTTATACATGTATATTGGACTCATGGCGTATGTGTGTATGTGTGTATGTGTGTATGTGTATGTATGTCTATTTGAAAAGCTATGGACGACGATGATCTCCCTCCCGAGACACAACTCACCTCGCGCTCTCTGAAACGACCCAGCTCACAAAAGAAAGACGAAGAGACAGATATCATGAAACGCGTGCGTGCAACGACAACAGCAGAAGTAGCAGCAATGACCACAGCAACAGAAATGGCAACCACGACGACAACCACAGGAAATACAGCACAGAAAGTGATGCACGCCAAAGAACACATCGTTTCATTACCTACGCCCTCTCCTCCTCATCTGTCTCAAATGCCATCGTCCTTTGAGCCTGTCTACACACAGCATCACCCAAACTCGCAACCCGTTCTTAGCTCTAAACCATCCCAATACAACAGCAATCAGGCCATGCTGGACTATACCCCTCCCCATCGCCGCCATGGATATGACGACCCAGTTCAGGTGATTACCCTCTTTACTCCCGAAGGTTTTTCGCATCTGCTAAAACTATAAGCAGGTAGAGACAATCCGAACAGAGTATGAACAGCTCAAGGCGCAATACCGGGCCCTGGAGGCGCGTTACTTGGCGCTGGAGAAGAACTATGAGGACCTGGCCTTGGTGCGGAATACCGAGGCCGAGACGCTCTATAAGCATTACAAACAGACCGCAGAAGAGCGCATTCAGAGTAAGTCACGTTTATATATAAATGACACAAGGCTGACAGAGTAGATGATTCTAGTCATGGAAGCGACCATCATGGAACAAAAGGAACAGCTGATGCGACGCGAAGTGGATTATCGCCTGTTGAAACGCGACCTCGAGCAAGGCAAGATCCCACTCAAGCATCAACAGCCACAAGAGCAGTCAGGTATGGAAAGTTGCTGAGATTTTGGGAAGAGAGGCATTCATACTATCAGGGTGCAGATATTCTGCGGGAAAAGGACGCACAGATCCAAGAACTCTTGCGCAAACTGCAAGCTAGTCACCCCGAACAACATGACAACATGTCCAAAGGAATTCGAGAACTCCAGCAGAATCTAACTGGCCTGTCCGTCCTGGAGGCTAAGATTGCGGCGAATGGCAATACGGTCTATAAATGCGTTCAGCAGGGCCGTCATGGCAGTGAGTACACCACGAGAAAAGAAACCCGAAAGCTTAATTTTTTTCCTTTTTCGGTCCAGTTATTCATTTCAAGCTGATCCACACACAAGAAGACAAAATCGTATATCGGCCTCTGCTGGATCCTTCCCGCGACGCAGGCTTGATTCAGAGACTGCCCGACTTTCTCACTCACGACATTGTATTTCGCAAAGATATCCTCGGTTTATTCCATTGGAAGCTCTGTCAGACCTTGCAAAACGTAGACACTCCCTAGATAACCTATCCTCCTTTTGCTCATACACCACACGCCCACAACAGCATTCGCAATACATTGACCTTGTACATTCATCTATTCCCCTGCAATGATTCCTCTGGACATTACCTTTCTCGGCACCGGCAGTGCTCAGCCCTCCGCGACACGCAACCATCAGTCAATGGCCTTGCGGGTCAATGGTGAAATTTGGTTATTTGACGCGGGCGAAGCTACGCAACACCAGCTCCAAAAGAGCGACCTCAAGATGGGCAGGATCACAAAGATCTTCATCACCCACATGCATGGCGACCATTGCTTTGGCCTCCCACCCCTCCTCTGCACCGTCTCTGAGAACATGAACGCCAATAGGACCGAGAGTGCGCCAATCGACGTGTATGGCCCGCCCCCTCTCCGCGCTTGGCTAAGAGCCAGTCTCGGACTCACCCACTCACGTCTCGGCCGCCCATACCGTGTTCATACCTTTGATATGCCCGACGAGACCTCGACTGTTGACGCTGCTATGCACCCAGATGAATTACCAGGAAACGACCTCCCTCTGAATACCTTTCTGTCCATCACTGATACGTGGCAGGTCGCGGCCTGTGCCATCCAGCACTCCGTCCCGTCACTCGGCTTTGCCCTCAAGGAAGCCCCCATCCCGGGTAAACTCGACCGGGATCAACTTGTGCCTCTCCTGCACGCGCACGCAGATGCTTTACGCGCTCAAGGCTTTAAGCAGCCCTTGGCCGCCTTGGGTCAACTCCAAAAAGGCAAGACGGTCGTTTTGCCAGACCTGACTCTCACGCCGCCCGAGCCTCGGCCAGGCCGCACCGTCGTGATTTTGGGTGATACTCGCTGCCCGGATTCCATTCTTGATATGGTCCACGGCGTTGACCTTCTTGTGCACGAAGCCACGAATGCCTTGACAGCCCTCGACAAGCCCGGTACCACGCAGCAAGAGGTCGAAGCACGCACAAAAGACCACGGTCACTCTACACCCCACATGGCGGGTGACTTTGCAAAGCGCCTTGGTGCCAAACGCATGATCCTCACCCATTTCAGTGCGCGCTACCGTGGCGATACCGACCCTGAGAGCCTTGCTATCATGGAGACGATCCGGAAACAGGCCATCGAGACTTTTGGCTCCGACCAGGTCGAGTGTGCCCGTGATTTTTCTTCCTTTGAGATCAAAGTATCTTCTTGAGAGTCTTTATTCAGTGTATAGAATACGTAAATGTGTAAAATATTAAAGGGGAAGGGGGAAGAAGAACTTGAATGTAAAATGGGTGCGTGTGTGTGTGTGTGTGTAAGGGTGTGTAGACCTGCTAGCATAACATAATGTGAAGACCGTGGCAATAATGATGCATATATAATAATCAAACTAGACCACATCTTCGGTCTTCTCGTTCGAGAGCGAAGCTTCCTTCACTTCGCCGCCCTGGACGCCTTTCTCTGCCACTTGTGCCTCGACCCAGGCACGGTCCAGCTTCTTGCGCGGGTTGTACTTGAACACGATGTCCATCTCTTCAAGCTAAACATCTAATGTGAGCGATCCAAAGCAAACAAAAAAAAGATGAAGTGCCTTACAGTAAAGCCCTTGGTCTCGGGGTAGGCAAGGTAGATGTGAACAGCCATGAGGAAGTTGAAACCGGCAAACAGCATGTAAAGGCCGAAGCGGATACGCTGCATCAGAAGAGGAACAACAAAGTTGAGGAGCCAGTTAAAGAACCAGTTGGCAGCAGTTGACATGCCGACGGCGACGGCACGGATACGGAGAGGGTAGATCTCGGCAGGATAGATCCAGCCAATAGGACCCCAGGTACAGGCGAAACCACATACGAACAGGTAGACACAGGCGACAATACCCTTGCTCTTGGTATCAGGGAGCGTCATCATCCATTTGCCGTCTTGGAGGTACCAGTCGCCTTGGGACATAAGCCCGCCGACAATCCAGAGGAAGAGCGACATCCACAGGGCACCGAAGATCATGGTAGGGCGACGACCCCATTTGTCGACCCACAGAATGGCCGGGATGGTCATGACGACGTTGCAGACGTACGAAACACCAGACGAGATCAGCTGCGCACCCTGGTCACCGCCACCGATACCGGCCTGCTCGAACAGCAGGACGACGTAGAACATGATGATATTCATGCCCGTAAGCTGCTGCCAGACCTGGAGGAACATGCCGAGAAAGGCGCGATACGCATACTTGGGCTTCATCAGATCAGAATAGCGGTTGGACTTGATACTACGGTCGAACTCGATCGCGGCCTGGATCTCGTTCATCTCGAGGATCACACGGGGGTGGTCAAAGTCACCGTTGCCGTGGATGTCGGCCAAAACCTGATGGGCCTCCTCCATGCGGCCCTTGTCGGCGAGCCAACGGGGCGAGTGCGGGAAGGCCCACATGCCCATCAGGAGAATGACGGCCGGTGTGGCCTGCACGCCCCACGGGATGCGGAAGGCAGCGGTGTACAACGAGTTGTGAAGCGACGTAATGTGTTGCGCGCCATATTGAATCCAGAAGCTGAGTACAGAGAGAGTGTCTGTCAGGGCATGCAAGACATGCATTAGGTTTTTTAGAAACTTACGAAATCATGATACCCCAGGTGATACTCCATTGTTGGACGGCGACGATACGTCCACGAATTTCCTTGGGTGCAACCTCAGACTGGTACAAGGGCACGACCATTGAAGTAACACCAACAGACAAACCTGCAGAAAGGCGAGCAGAAAATTACATTACAAATGAGTACACAATATACAAAAAAGAAAGTGCAGATTACACAAGCGCGAATGAAGAAATAGACGTACCGTTAAGGACACGACCAACGCAGAGAAGCGGCACGCCGTTGGAGCAAGCTTGGAAGAGGGAACCGATAACAAAGAGGACAGTGGCGCCAATCAGGGTGAATTTACGTGAGAACTTATCAGCAGGGAAACCGGCGACGAGGGCGCCGACAAAGCAGCCAGCGCTAAGGGCACCATTGATACCGCCCTGTAAGAGCGCGTCGGGATCGTTAAAGTACTGCTTGTATCTAATACGGCGAGAGAACAGATCAGACCACTGGTGCGCCTTCTTCAGGGATTGGAGGGTACTTACTGCCAGGTGCCAATGACACCCGAGTTACTGCCGATATCAAAGCCGAACATAATGCCTGCAATGGCAGCAAAGCCGCCAATGATCTATACAAAGAGGATGAATCAAAACGAGCTGGCTACTAATCTTATAAGGGATGCGTACGTAGACATTGGTCGTGACTTTTCTTGTCAAGGAGTTCTTCGCCATGATGCGAAAGAAAGAGAAAAGGTGAACAAGTCAAGGAAAATCAGAAACTCAAAAAAAAGAGGACGTTGTGTTTATATACAAAGGCGGTATTGGTTTTGGTGATTCAATATTATTATTGTTGTGTCGTACATTGGATAGAGGTCAGTCAGGGTATGAGGGTGTGTGTGAAGAGCAGGTTTGGAAAGGCTTATAGGCTTATATAATGGACTTGACCAATCCCTGACGAGACCTGATTTTTGTTTTTCCCCACGCGCTCATGATTCGGTGGGAAGATACGGGCGGAAGTTTTAAAGGCAAGAGGTCGAGAAAGAGAACAAGAGGGAGGAGGGATGACAAGCTCAATAGAAATCACGAGAATTGCCAAATCCAGTCTTTGCATCCTCCGCGGATACCTTGATTTGTTTGTGCCACAACTGTGTCACCTTTGGTGGATCAGACTCCTTTCCCCCCGCACCACTCACACAAAAAAAAGGGCAATTATTTAATGTTCATTGCTAGCACGTAGTTTATTTTTTGACAATCAGCACAGGACAATGGACGTGCGCTTGGACATATTCGCTGAAGCTCCCGGAGATGAACCTATGCACACAGCACATGCAACAAAAGCGAGTAAATCAAGTTACATGCCGTGCATGTGGGTGTGCGTGTGAGAGAGTGAAAAAGATGCGTGTGTGAGCGTTTTGCGTGAGGTATATTTCCTCTTTTTCTTTTGCCCAAATCAGGAACCAAAGCCACTGCCTGCTTCTCGCTCTCTTGTCAGCGTTATTATCATTTACCTTCGCCAGCCAGAGAGGCTGCGACTGCCCATGATCAGACACTCCATATTGGCGGTATCGACGTACTGAATCAAGACGTTGCTCGCTCTGTTTGGACTGGATTGGAATACTTGGATCGTCGTCTTGTAGTCCGCTAATTCTTCGGCTAACCTACGCATGGCCTCCATGCGCCCAGTAGTGAGCTTGAAAAAATGAAAAAAAAAAAAAGGTTCAGCAGCATGCTCATCTTGTGCAACCGTTCTTGCTTACCTGATGTTCCAAATCTGCAAACTGGTCTGGGGTCACAAAACTCTCCATGGCATCTTTTTTTGGGCAAGAGAGCCAGAGAAAGAGAGAGATCAGGAAGACGGAAAAGTATGGTAGCATACAGGACACAAATTTCCTTACCATCGTCCATGAATTCATTGTCCAACACGAGAATAGAGATCAAATGGATATGGTCCGTCGAGCGCAAAAAGTTGGCTTTGGCCCACTCGATCGTCCTTATAGCATCACTCGATTCAGGATCCACTGCAATCGCGATGGCACGCGTCATCTCAAGGTATGTAAAATTGAAGATTGGAAACTGCGGAAAAAAAAGCACCAGGCATTGATTATAATTGTGAATGTTGTCCTGGGCTGGGATGGGCTGATACTCGCTGGTTGGGTGGCGTGAAAGTTTCCACTCTCACTCTCACGCGACAAAATCACGGGAAAATCCATTCAAGCACACACGGTCTTCATACTCATCAAAAGCGGTTCATTTCGATCGGTTTATATTCATTTATGCTCCTGGTCTGTGTGTACATGTCATGTAAAAAATGAGCGAGTGCGATACATGGAGGGCATCGGAGGAGTAACAGGTAGATCATAGAAAGTACTTCTCCTCGCTCCCCTTCCCTTCGCCAAGATACATATTGCTATTTTGTGTCTATGTGGTTTTAGCCTCAACTTGCCAGTACATACTGTAGCCACGTAGTTCGTATCATTTCCGATCTTTCCTGGTTCATCCAACGAAAAGGAAAAGGGAGATCGAAATCCTTACCGACGTTTCCGAGGATCTCCCACGTTTATCTGGGGTGATCCATGGGCTTGGTTATACCGAGCTCTCTCTCCGTGGAAGGACAGAATACCTGCATGCTTATCTAAGAATGAAGGCCGCGGTATGCTCAGCATATTCTGTTGAATACGGATTACCTATTATCCTGGCCTATTCCTCTCAAAGTGAAAGGCGCGCTTAAGATCACTCATTTAACTCTGCAGGACAGCAACATGCACCAAGTTTCTGGTAATAATTGGCTCGATCTGAAGGAAATAGGCACTAATGCATTGGAGAAGGGTGGCACACCCAAGGTAAAGTAAACATCAAGTAAGACTGTATACATGAAATCGTCTTGCTTTCGGTTATGTAAGGCGAAGAATTTTTTTTTTTTCTGCGCGCACAAAGGTCCAAAAGCGCCCGATTTTTCATTGGTATGGAAAAGGAAAAAAAAAAAAATTCGGTACGTACGGTTCATTCGTGCACTGTTCTGCGAATGACGACAGTAACCCAAACCTAAAAAGTGGCACGCCATATTTTACATGCTCAACGCCGGGGATCGCCTCGACTCCGTCTCTTTTATTGTTTCTTTTCTAAAGCCGCCTCCTGTCAAGTCTGTGCATGCATGGCCATGTCACGCAAATAATTACTTTACATTGCTCTACTGTATATCACGGCGAGAAAACTCGTTTAAGCGGCTGTTCATATCTTCCAGTGAAAGGAGAAAGCCCTTGCAGAATTCTCACTTGTCTACATGATGGTTGGAAATACTATGCCAAGCCTTAGGCAAAGCCATCCACGTGCGAAATTATTACATGGATGCATGTGTGTGCACGTGTATGTATGCGTATGTACGTGTACGCGTGTATACTCGGAAATACGATAGGGTTTCTGATGCTATTTTTTAATCATGGATGAGGAATGAAAATCAGGCCAGGGCCAGAGATGTCAGACAAGGTGCGTCAATCACAAATTTGAAAGCATGCATGCAAATGCAGAAGGATTAGACGCCAAGGAGAGGGAGATCTATTTCAGGGTTTAGACACTAGACGCTCACTGGAGCTGAGCATGGTCGAAGCACGCGAACTGGAGATAACTTGATGTGTGGGCGCCCATTCAAACAATAACACAAGACGAATAAGGAGCACTTCCATGTATTATAGGAATACATTCTACATGAGTCAAAGTATACAAGAGTCAATCTCATCCTATGTCCACTGGAGCTGAACAGTGGCCGCAAGGAAGGCAGGATGAAGAGAGACAAGTCAGAAAACTCAGTTAAAGAAGAGGACTTGAAGACGTCACGTCACGACGAGTTCTCCAAATCAGGCAAGGCCCCCCGCAACGGGTCCTCCCAGAAACTTTTTTTTCTTAGTCCTTCCCGCTTTTCTTCACTCGACACACGCACACGCACAGAAGGAGTTTGGACAACACGACGACGAGAAACGAGAACGACGAATAAGAAAAAGCACTCTATTCAACAGCCAGCAAACAAGTGGGCCATACAAGTGTGCGCTTACCATGTCAACCACCAGCTTCAGTCAATTCAAATTCGCAGGTTAGCATTAGCCAGGGATTTCTTTCGGGGCACCATTCAAACACGACTTTTTTTGTTTTTGTTTTCCCGGGATTGCAGCAGAGGACACATCCGTGGATGGGCTACGGACGGTGCGGGTGGCCGCCAAGGACGGAAAAACTGGAGAGGATATCCAGCTACAGTATACCAACCAGAAGGTGATCGGCAATGGCTCCTTCGGTGTCGTCTACCAAGCAAAGCTCTCTCACAATGGCGAGGATGCAGCCATCAAAAAAGTCTTGCAGGACAAGCGCTTCAAAGTAGGTCCACTCTATTTCATTCCACCATGGATTTTTTCTTATGCTTTGTGTACCCTAACTTGCCTTGTATCTCAATAGAACCGAGAGCTGCAAATCATGAAAATCCTGACTCACCCCAACGTATGCTGTCTGAAGGCCTATTTTTACACTCAAGGTGATGCCAAGGTATAAGACCAATATGATATATGGGCTGCTGGTTTGATAGCTCACGCGTTCCATTCACTTTTTTTTTTCTCTGTGATTGGTTCTTCAACATTTTGTCCAAATCATTTTTCAAGAAAGATGAGGTTTACCTGAATCTCGTTATGGAATACGTCCCGGAAACGGTCTACCGCGTCTCACGCCACTATGCCAAGATCAAACAGAGCATCCCGCTCCTGCTCGTCAAACTCTACATGTATCAGCTCTTCCGCGCGCTCGCCTACTCGCACACTCTCGGCATCTGTCACCGTGATATCAAGCCCCAGAACCTCCTCGTCAGTCCCGTCACAGGTGTCCTGAAACTATGTGATTTTGGCAGGTAAAACAGGGAACAGGGAACAGGGAACAGGGAACAGGGAACAGGGAACAGGGAATAGGAAACTGGGAACTGGATGGGTGGTCAAGGTACTAACACTCGGCTAGTGCCAAGATCCTGAACGCCAACGAACCCAATGTGTCGTACATTTGCTCGCGGTATTACCGGGCACCCGAGCTTATCTTTGGCGCAACCACCTACACAACCAGCATCGACATTTGGTCTGCAGGTTGCGTCATGGGCGAATTCCTGGTCGGACGCCCTTTGTTTGCAGGCGACAGCGGCATAGACCAGCTCGTCGAGATCATCAAAGTCCTCGGCACCCCCACCAAAGACCAGATTGCCAGAATGAACCCTCACTACGTCGACCACAAGTTCCCTCAGATCAAAGCCACGCCCTTCTCCAAGGTAAGGAAAACAGGGCATCACTCTGGATGATGATTGTATCTGATGGACTCACATTCTGCTCTGCTATACAGATCTTCCGTGCACGGGCATCCCCAGAGGCACTGGATCTGCTTACGAATGTTCTTCAGTACGACCCGCAGGCACGGATGAGCGCAAGCGAAGCACTCGCACATCCCTTTTTTGACGAGTTACGAAATCCTGACACGAAGCTCTCTACTGGCCGCGACCTCCCCCCTCTCTTTGACTTTTCGATCGAGGAACTGTCTATAAGACCTGACCTCATCCATCACCTCGTGCCCCCACACGCTGTTGAAAGCCTTGCCTTCAATGGTATTGATATACATCACTTTGTACCCATTCCCTTAGAAAGTATGCGTTTACCTTCTCTCGACTAAAAAAGAAAAGAAACAAAAAAGAAAAAAAAAAGATGCAAAGCACATTGCCCTTCTGCCTGTGCATACCAGGAAAGACAGAATCCTGCATGAATTGCTGTGCAACTCGCGTTTCTTTCTTTTTCTGGGTGATTCTGAATTTTTCGTATTCTATTTTCGCCAGCGTACGCCTTTACCCCTTTATTCTTCTTCTTAACAAACAACAATGTTGGCCCGGGCGGCTCAGCGCATGACGCCCATGACGCGTCGCTTCATCACGCATCCGCCGCAACGCGCTCTTCTCGTCGCTGCCGCGGCCGGTACACGCGCCCTCCCCAGCGGCACCAGTCGCTTTCGGTGGCATTGGGTCAGTGCAGCTGCAACCATGGCGACTGCCACGGCATTGTACCTCCAGGGCGACACCGTCCACGCACTCGAGGCATCAGGTAAATGCGATGCACTGTTTCATTCTGCTAGTCCGTCTTACCGCTAGTCTTCTTCAGGAGTGGGCAACCAGATATGCCAGGCCATCGTGCGTAACGACTTTCGACAGCTCAAAAAGTGAGTGAGTGAGTCAGTGAGTGAATGGGTATCGACGCGTAACTCCATTCACTTATACAACCATGTACAACGCAGGCTTGCGGAAGATCCCAACTTCAGCCCCAATGTGTACCATCAATATGGCTGGACTCCCTTGGTAAAAACCTGTGTGCATTTTATTTCAGGCCGTGACTAAGGTTACCTTGCAGCAAGTCGCCGTCATTCAAGACAACGAGCAAATGGTGAAGTTCCTTTTAGAAAAGGGCGCCGATCCCAACCTGGAAGACCATTATTATCCGCGGTCGCATCAAGCCGCGCATGTCCGCCAAGTCGACTTCTCAGAAGAACTCCTGCCCTACCGCGACTACCGCGAATACACCGCTCTGCACTATGCTGTCATTATCTGCAATCCGAACATTGTCAAACTCCTCCTCGACCATATGGCGGACCCGCTCGTCCGCAACTCGCATGGTCTCACCCCACGCGAGTACCTTTACTATGTCGAGCGCTTCACCGGTGAGCAAAACATTGAGATTGAGAAGCTCCTAAGGGAGAAGGAACAGACTTTCCCGCAAGACAAAGCCAGTCATGAGGAACGCCAGCGCAAGGCACAGCAGCAGCGCGAAAAGGAATACCGCAAGAAGCACCCGCTCGAGGACGCCCTCAAGTCTCGCATTGTGGGTCAGCTCGGTCCCATCCACGCTCTCGCCAGCGCCATCCGCCGTAAGCAGAATGGCTGGCACGACGAGGATCATCCCCTTGTCTTCTTGTTTTGTGGTTCTTCCGGTGTCGGTAAGACCGAGTTGGCAAAAGGTAAGAAAACGAAAGAGTAAGCGAGGATGGGTCTGATAATATGTGACTTTTCTCTCTCTCTCTCTCTCTCTCTCTCTCTCTCTCTCTCTCTCTTGGGGATTAGCGCTTGCGGGATATCTCCATGGCAAGGACGTCGACAAGGGCTTCATCCGTATTGATATGAGCGAGTTTCAACACAAGCACGACGTGTCACGCTTTATTGGTTCCCCTCCGGGCTACGTCGTAAGTACAACAAACTCAGTTTTATATCATCCCGCGGACTTTAATCCACGCGGGGGTTGGCTAGGGTTACGATGAAGGCGGTCAATTGACCGAAAAGCTTAAAGAATGCAAGTGGCGTCCTCTGCATCGATTTGCCTTGCTGACGTATCATTTTTAGGTCCGAATGCCGTTGTGCTCCTCGACGAAGTCGAAAAGGTAATACCCAAACCTGTGTACCTTAAAAAATCTCTTTTGTTCTTTCTTTTTGGCTCAACCTTCATGCTAGGCACACCCAGACGTGCTAACAATCATGCTCCAACTCTTCGACGAGGGCCGCATCACTGACGGCAAGGGCACCACTGTCGAGTGCCGTGACGCAATTTTTGTCATGACCTCCAACTTGGCCCAGCACGAGATTGCAGACGAGGCAGAGCTTCTTCGCCTCGAAGCCTCGGTTTCGAGTGACGCGCAGACCATCGCTACGACCGCCAACGAGGACAAACACCAAGAAACTACCGAAACGGGGATTTCTCTCTCGCGGCAGTTTATCGAAAAAACGATCTACCCAATTCTGTACGAACACTTCCGACGTGACGAGTTTCTGGGACGAATCAACGAAGTGCTATTCTTTCTGCCATTCAGCGAAGAGGAACTCCGCGAGATCACATCCCGTGAACTGCAGCGCTGGGCCGAAAAGGCCCGTACACGGCACGGCATCACGATGACCTGGGATGCTGATGTCGTGGATGTCTTGGCAGAGGGATACAACATCCGGTATGGCGCACGAAGCATCAAGTATGAGGTCGAGCGCAAGGTCGTCAACCTAATCGCCAAGGCGAACGAGAACGACGACGTCATCGATGGTGGACGCGTCCACGTCGTGGTTGACAAGGCCCACCGGCAGCTCTGCAAGCTAGAGATTCCCGAACGCGGCGGCGATAAACCGTCGTCGGGAGGCTGGTTTGGCAAGAAATGATAAGAATGGCGTAGAACAAACGAGTCATGAAACGAGTCATGAAAAAGACAGTATCAGTGGGCAGCGTAGTTTCGAATATCGCAGCCTCCGTGCTATTGGACATGTGTTTACCACGCGTTTCTTCAATTATAAAAGTCTATTTCGGTGAGCACAGCCAGGTCCTGATTATATACTTGTTCTTCTTTCGCTTGCCTTTTCGGATGGAATGGACCGTCCCTTTTCGTAGTGTCTCCAAAAGTGACACATCAAAAAGTCGAGGCGCTTTCGCGGAAAGAAAGATGACGTGAGGCCGAATCTGGAGAATGGAGCGGTGAGGTGTTCTTTAAGGACTCTCTTATTACTGCCTGTTCGAAAGAGGAGTGCCTGCACGTCGTCGTAGAAGCGGGTATGGCCTTTGTGTTGCGATCGATTGATTATCTGGTGCAACACTACTTGCCTGAAAGTAAACAGCTGTTTTTGAGATCTATTCGAATCAAGGCCTGATGATCTGCTCTAATAAGAGTTGGCTCAGTGCCCTTGTTCAAACTGATCGGGGGAACTAGGAACAGCAACATGCGAAAGGAATATAAATACAAAAGATAAACTCTTCGGCTTATGTTGCCAACTTATAATAAATACAGTTCACAACATGAACAGTCAAAATACAACACTGTATATATACGTACGATAACCTGTACTTCGATGCTTCCATGCTCTATTGTTGATGATTGTGAACAATCTACTACTGAAAGTTTTTATAGATATAGCACTACGCGAAAATCTCAGGTACACAGTGCCTAGAGTTTCACCCGCGTCTTCATACCATAATCACTTGGTCTTTTCATACCAGAAAGGCTAGACTCCAGACCCACTATTAGCTCTGTCGTGCCTATACTCATCCATGCTCTCTGTCTGTCCCACTATGAGAAAAGTAATCCTTCTAGATGAAGCTGTTCATATTATGAATATTATTGACACGACGACGACATCTCTACGATAATGGGCCGTCTAAATAAATGATATATAGTATTGTTTACGTAAATCTAGACGACATATATGGCAGCAGAGACACTTGTCAGTTTCCAGGCCGATTATGCAACAGCGTTCTGCTCTTATTCACCTGACTAAATGCTCGAAGTTATGCCACGCCAAACAAGTTGCGTACTGATTTTCCCAATTCGGCACCTGGTGCGGCTTTTTCCTTCTTGCCACCTTCATGTTTTTGCGTAGAAGGTTCTCCATGCTTGCCAGCAGCAACGAAGTTTGAAAGGCAGATGATTGCGGTAACGGCGATGAGGAAAGACGGGCGCATGATAAAATGTTATTCAAGACAAAAAATTGGTAAAATAGTAAACCTGGTCTACAACCTGGCACGTTATATACCTTTTCTCTTCTGATCAGTTTTGCTCAGGGTCCCCTGAAAGAAGCAATAATAATTATATTTTGTGTGTCTAATAGAATTGAAAGGAGCTGATCTCGTACACACGTGGTTTACAGATAAAACATGCATAGTGTACATGCATGCACGTTGCGAGAGCGCCCAGATTGTTAAAAGTGGTTCAATTGGGTTCGGGGACAGCTGGACGCGAGAAGTTGACTGAGCGGGATTTATCACTTAATTTTGTCTTTTATAATTTGCGTTGGCTGCATTTCAATGCGTACAACGATTTATCCTGAATCATTTTTAATGTATGCATTTCTTACCATGACTGTCCCCTAAGACTCCATGTGTCTTTGCAATTACTGACTTCAAAGGAACGTCAGATAGCATATATTTGCACAATTTGTGAGCCAACCGAAGGCTGGAAGGTGCATACTGTAAATCTTAAAGCTTCCCGAGATGGTGACAGCATGAATGCTACACGCTTTGCTCCCGGTAACTGTCCGTTGATTGGGCTTCGTTTTTAATAAGTCTTGGCCGCGTGCAGGTGGCATTGTTCAAGTGAATATCAGACATATTTAAACATACACACGCTTCGTGCATTCTTATTTCACCAAGACATGAGGGGTAATGAGGCAAGATATCGCCTGACAGCTGTAGACATATTTTTTCCAATAAGGGCTTTAGGGAAATAGGAAAGACGTAGGGAGTTCTGTCAGCCTACCAGTACAGTTTGAGCATTAACGGTTGATGGGAGGTTCATAACTGGCATCTGCAATCCTGTTTGCAGCCTTTACAATCATAGAATATTAGCTCTTATAGATATGAGTATTACTTTGATGTGAGTGTAGGTGTCTGAACAGTCTTTTTACTGACATTTCGAGATTGTGTACTACCTTGGACTGATGGATAGGATAGAATGTGCAATTCACCTGAACACGTATTGTAATTCATAGTCAGAGTCGGTAAACAGGTGCCTTTCAAGTGCTTGAGAGCTTATCCCACGACGCGTCCGGCAGTGCCGCGCTTGCGTCAGCTTCAAACAATTCCACATCTGTTTCTGTTATGAAAGACACATTAAGCCGCCGGTGAGTTAACGAAAATGAAGCAAATAGTAAACAAAAAGCTTGAATTCCTCCCTTGCATATTTTTAAAAACAAGGTACAGTAGCTCGCCTTTGACGCAAAGCGCATGAAACGAGTCCTCGCCCCGCAAATGGAAAGAGTCCTGTAACATTTGTGGATGAAAATGGAGAACAGTATTCCACTTACGCGAGACTAGATAGACTTTTAAGCCAAGGTATAAGCCGTTTAAGGGAACATCACCATTCCTTATAATTCCAGTTTTACGATGGCTGGATGTCCAGTTATATCTGCCGTCGCGGTCTTATGTCTCGTCAAATGCCCGGAGAAGCTGGATCAGTTGACATTAACGTTTACAACATCGACGAAACCGGTCTGTATTACATCCAAGCAGAAACATCAAGCTTTTCTCGTGCCTCTACTGCACGTATCCTGGTTTGCGACGCGGGAGGGACCCACAAAATTTGTCCATTTTTTATAGGTCGCTATACGGGAGAAAGATCATATAGGTGGAGAAAAGCAGCCTGGTGCCGGAACAACCAGAAGTCATGGACGAGCAATCAGACAATCGATTCCTTTAGTTTCTTTCTGAAGCAGCGTATTTATAGGGAAGGGAAGGTACTTTTTGATTTGTATCAATATCAACGTGAATTTTAGGATGACTGTCGGTGCCATAGGTCTTGTCGAAACATATGGCACAGGGCCTTAAAGTTATTATGATGGGTTAGTGTAAATATATCTACGATCGCTGATAAAGGTGGGATAACCTTGAATTGATAAATTGACGCATTGAAGAACCATCAACCTTGCTAGTCCATGATGAAAAGGATCTTGGGGGCGGCTGAACGCAAAATCATCTATAGCTCAAGGGTGGTCCACCTGCCGTTTGCTGAATTAAATCGAAGAAACCAAAAAGAAAGGAAAATTGGGCGCTCATCGAATTCCTTTCTCCTGCATACTCCTTCAATTGAACTGTGACCATCAGGAAACCGTGAGCGGGTGTGTGCGTCCATGCCTATCAACTCCCCAAGGCCTTCCGGGTATCTCTCAGTACCAGTACAATACTGGACAAGCGCCACACATTTAGTGTGTGGTATTGATCCTAAACATTCGTGAGACGATCCCGTGGACATACTAAACAAAATACGTGCGACATTCAAATGCGTTTATCTGTCAAGACGCCTCCGATCAGGTCGGGCGATATGCTCCTACGTTGGACGTTATCCTGGCCAGTATAGGGCTTTATTCTGGCTAGTATTAGATCTTATCTTGGCTGGTGATGACTTTGTACTGGTCCTCTGCATCCCACAAGGGCCCGTGAATTCCCCATTCTGCGACTTTCGAACCGTCGAAAATATCACATCCGCTTTTCAGAGCCCGCACAGCTGCCGTCAACGAGAAGGAATTTGTCAAGAGGTTGCCAACAGCCTCACGCGAGAAGGACTACGTGGTATTGGTGTTATCAACAGGGCGCGCTATACACAGGCTCCAAGAGACCACTTTGGAGCAACTAGAAGGCAAGCGGCACAGTGTCTTTCTTGTATGATATTGAATTAACACAGCCTAAGTAGGTGGATCCAGCACCTTCGCGAATCAAGATATTGGCGATGATGAAACGGAAGAGACGGAAGACGGTTATAAAGACGGTCCGGTTGATGAGGTGAGCAGTATGAATTTTATCCTTCTCGGCTCTCATTCTTTGTTAAGGTATCGATTGCGTTCTCGAGTGCCCTCGGGCTTCAAGGCAAAATTCAACCCTAAATATTCCCCTGAAACACCCCCCAAATTCACGATGGAGCGACTCCAACAATTGCATGCGAAATGCTCTATTGCTTTATCGAATACACCAATTATCTAGATGCCGTACACGCTATGCACCTTGCGAGAGCAACTCGAGGATGATCAATTAACCCATGATCAAGCAAAAGTCCGTTAGATAGAAAATAAAGCTCTTTCCGGGATGCGACCCATGCTAGTTAACGCCAGCACGAACAGTTGGACCAATTTATCTGTGGATGATCAACGAGGACAGCGACCGGACACGCGAGTTTCAGTTCCTCAAAACTTAATGTATCAGTTTCAAATTTTGCGACAAAATCATGATTGCGAGAGGGCGTCATGCGTCGACGGGCAGATAAGCTCGGTCAAGGTTATAACCCGTTAATCAGACATGTCACGCAGGCGCTCTATGATTTTATAAGCGATGGTCATTTAGTCTTCGTTCCGAGACGACCACGAGCGAAGCTTTTTTGTTGAACGTGTATGGCCTCCCTTCAAATATCTTGCCGCCGTAGGGTATACTTCTCTCTTGGTACGAGCGTGAGTCATGGACCATGAAAAGTGTGTCACTCACACGTTTTGTAGATGGCGAGGTATGAGAAGAAGCATCTGCCTTTCAGAGCCCTAAACCCAAAACGGGCTATTGGCAACCTCTGGGCATTACACTGGCCACATCCGCACAAGATACAACTACAACAACCGCAACTAGAGCCCTTAAACGGCGAACATCAAACAGCACAACACTTAACAAGGAATAGCGCGCCTCAGACAGGCAAATGTCGACGAATGAATTAGACGTAGTGACAGCTTAGATCTATGACTATATGTGCGATGCAGGTAAAAGCTCTGCTTCGCAGATGATTAAGCTCTTCAAAGCCTTACCGACTGATAATATGAAATGCAGGTTGCTAATCAAACCGGGGAAGGGGTCGCATTGAGGAGGGCCGTAGACGTTTAGAGCACAACACGCCAGGGGCAACCTAGGAACCGCCATGGCTGCCGTGAAGGTATACTGAACTGGCAGGATCCCGGCGGTATCAAGCGCTACTATGCAAAGAATGCAGCAAGTACACCAAGGAGACCATGTTTCCTGCCTCGGGGTCGGTCGCTACGCTGATGACAAGGGACAAGTGCTACTGATCTACTTATACTATAGGGCCTGAACTCGATATCACATTCCTCTCATGAGAGCGCAGCGGTTCCATTTTAAGCTTTACACAGTCGCTGCCGGTCCTCGTACAGACCGCTATCCGTCACCAATATAGCCGCTTTAGATGTCTTTCAATGTGTTTGAGTCCGGAATCCTTCATTTTGATGGCCTTGGGCATACGAGAGGGCTCCCGTAGAATAGCCTTGTTGAGGTGATCGCAGGGGGATCCACACTTCAGTCCAATCCTCTACTTTTGACGCATGGTTTTGGTCGCCCTCGGGATTTTGTGCGGTCCATGATGGAAACAATATATGATACTGCAGGTTAAGGTCCTCCCGCACGCATCCGATCGTCCCAAATGGTCTGTCTCCCCTGGCTCCTTTTCGACAGGTGCGTCCTGTGCTACGGGCTCTGCTCTTCTGTTACATACTTCCATTCTCTTTTTGTTACCAAATGCAAACTTTATTTTTTTTTTGTGAGCGTCTATTTGCACAATGGTAGCATGGCGAAGCACGTAGGACAAACCGGTTTCTTGGAAATGTCCGGTTGATTGTTACCAGAAACGATCAGGTATACATGTACCTGTGCATTTTCCCTGTAAGATACCCAATTAAAACCTTTTGTATCGATTGCTATGCAAACGTTATATCATTCCGATCGCAACGTTGTTCTAAAGATAGGACCGTCAAAAGGTAAAATCAAGGAGCAGGGATAAAAGATGCGGCGAATTTTTTGTTTATAAGAACGCGTGGATTGGCGCGCGCGCGTTTTTCTATTTTTTTCTGGTGATGGTGATTTGTTGCCGAAGCACGGACATTCGTTTCCTACGCTTTTCTTTTTCCTGTCTCTTCATTTGACATTTCAACCTCAACCATGCCACTCACCTCGACCTCGCCATTCCGTTGCATCTCCCCTTCACCTAAAAAGCAGAAGAAGCAACAAAAAGACCTGAGACGACGACGCAACCGCACCTCGCCATCCCCTTCTCGCTCCCAATCCACCCCGAATCCTTCCACTGCACCCACCGCTAAGCATAAGGTAAGGCTTTTCAAGGACGGCCCATTTCACTCTTATTAATCACTCGACTTCGCAGACATCCCACAAGCCCAAGCCAAAAACGAGTCGACCACGCCAGTATTCACCACCGAAAAAACCGGACGAGACGGACCACGTGGCTAAACTGCGGCAGGAAGCCTACGAGGAGTTTTATCACCACGTGCAGTCCTACAACGATAGTTTTGTCGCTCGCATGCGCTATCAGGAAGAGCATCCTGACTCAATTCCCATCAACAATGTGACGACAACGAGCAACAGCAGCAGCAGCAGTGTCAGCAGTATATCCTCATCGACGACTGACAGTGATCTATCTGATATCATTACCCAGCTCGAAGCAGGCTCAGTCAAGGACTATACCCTCCTTCTCGAGCATGACGAGAAACACTTGACTGTGCGTATTCTATCCTGTCTTATCCATTCTCTTGCTCTTGTACTGACTCGCCTGCCTTTGCGTTTGCTAGGACCCTAATCTTACTCCGGCAGGTGACGACTTCCTCTGAGTTCTTCCTTATCGCTTGTACACACTGCATCCACGGTACATATTCACACGCCCCTATCAGCCCTTGTCTCTCTCTCTCTCTCTCTCTCTCTCCCCCTTTTCCTTGCCTCTTATTTATAACTCGGCCAAGCCCACGAACAAACACACAAATCCTTAAGCTCCATCTGTCGATATACCACTTCATAAATCTCTGTACAAAAAAATAACTATAATAGCATGGCATGTTCAATGAAAAATAATGTCGAATAAAGACGATTGCAAAAAGAAAAGGAAAAGAAAAGGTAATACACAGAGTGTGATCGACAATGTCACTACCATGGTAAATGAATGCCTATTGTGTCACCGATCGTCCTTGCGAATCATACTTAGAACATTAGATATGGATCCATGCAATTTGTAGCTGGGCTTTTATGACAGGATGTTCCTCCTTTACCTGCAAGTCTGTCAAACACGTAAACCACTAGGGATTAAAATCATGTATTGGCGTCTTCTAGAATGAGCCCTGCAATTTGCTGGGGCTAAGCAGAGGAAGCGCCAAGGCCAGGATCTCGCACATTATGGTATTTGCAGACCAGAGATGTCTAATTGACGCTCAAAAAGGAAGTCCCGGAACGAGTCTCGGCCCGTTAGATCTGCTCTTGACCGCCTTCTCCATTTGGTTCTCGCTTCTGCACTTCCCAGCCGCGAATAAAGCAGATCAGAAGCCATGACTGGACGCTTCACCGAAAACGCAAGAAAAGGCAGCCCTTGTCCCATGGAAGTCTGAGGCTAAGGAGAGTTCGTCCAGTTGAGATATAAGAAGGTGGCGACGAAAGCCGAACACTTTGCGTCGGGCATACAAGTGGTAGAGGACACCCGGCCCCTGAGATAGAGCAGCTAAAGCGGAAAGGCCTGTACAGATTAGAAGAGAATTCGAGTATGTGGTGCGTGTACAACTGATGAGATGGGTACGTAGACGAGGTGCGATAAGTTCGTTCGTTTTCTTGGCAAGGCTTACTCGTTTTGGACATAATGTGCAGCATCTTGAGGATCCGCAATCGACGGTTCAACTGGCTAAAAATTACAGACCAAGGAGCAACAGTAGAGACTGCTCTCTCTCTTTTTCTTCCCTTCTTTGTTGCTGTTCCCCCCTCTTACACTTTATCCTCTATTCTTACATGGCTACATGCAGCTGTGGAACCGCTTAGCTTGGATCGGCACACTGTCATGCTAACTACTGACCGAGCGATCCGGGCATTGTCCCTTTTCTTTTTGTTACTATCCTCTTTACTATGCCCGCTCACACACGGTAAGAGAGTACACCGCATGCATGTTATCCACTCTGTACTTAATCATGGTATGTATAACTAGCCCACTCGATCCTACCCGAGAGACTTGCGCGGGTCGATGTTGTCGCCAATCCAGCATTCGCCTTACCCGATTATCCCGCAAACGACCTGTTTCACGCTGACTTTTCTCAGCTGCAACCGTCGCACTCCTTCCTGCTCCGCTTTACTGCCTTTGACACGACCATCACGCTCCACCTTGAACCCAATCCTGATCTCTTTCATCCTCATGCACGCTTGACTACGCACTCCACCCACCTAAAAGAGGAACCCTTGTTTGCTGCCGATCGTGTCTACAAAGGCTGGGTTGTTGACCCTGCTGTACCTGAAAAGCAAGCCTGGGCTCGCATCACATTTCACCAACCAGAATATCCGTAAGTCAAGAGGAAATATATATATATATATATACATGTATGCACGGTATGCTTATAATATAGAGAAAACAAAGACTACCCCACCCGCACCATGTCGTATTTGAGGGCGCTTTTCAGCTGGGATGGGACATATACCATATCAAAGCGACCCCTCATTTCCACATCAGCAAACGTCACGACGATCCTATTCCGCCCAAAGAGAGCGCCATGGTGATATACCGTGACTCTGACATTCATACGTCTGCCTTGCTCGCCCGCCGCCATGCCAACGACAGTGACTTTATGTGTGCCATGGAAGAGATGCAATACAACCAGAAGCTCACTGGCATACGCAAACACACCAACGCCACCGACGGTTTGTCCAAGCGCGACGATAGCTTGAATGCTTTGCAGGGCTGCCCGACCACCCGTCGCATCGCGTATATGGGCGCTGCGGCGGACTGTACTTATGTCGGCTCCTACGGTGGTATTCGGTACGCGCGCCTCCAAATGATCAACGACTGGAACGTAGCGTCGGCCGTCTATGAACGCACCTTCAACGTCTCGCTTGGCCTCATTTACATGCACATGTCGCTCCCTCAGTGTCCCAAGCTCGTGGACGCCCAAAAGGCCTGGAATCAGGGCTGCTCCAGCTACTATACCATTAATGACCGCCTATCCGACTTTAGTCTCTGGCGAGGCAACCGCGGAGACGATGGTGCTGCACTGTGGCATCTCATGACCAAATGCTCGTAAGGAACGAAAAAACAACGGTGGAAACAGAAAAGCTGATGGAAATCACGGGGACGCTATTACATTGTATGTAGGACGGGCGTCAAGGTGGGCATCGCATGGTTAAGTCAGCTGTGCGAGACACAGGTCTCGCAACAAATCGAAGGTATGTAAGGGAAGAGAAAAGTTACGAAAGGAAAAAAAAAAATTCATGTTCATCAAATAGAAAACGGGTCATCCGAATGGGTTTCAGGCACCGGCGTGTCATCCATCACGCGGGACGAATGGAAAGTGGTTGCGCATGAGATCGGACATGGATTTGGCGCCATCCACGACTGCACGCCCCAAAGCTGCCCATGCAAGCCCTCCGGGTGCAGCTGCTGCCCCTTGAGCGACACCACATGCAGCGCTGGCGATACTTATTTAATGAATCCAACCAGTAACGTCACCACCGAAGACTTTTCACCTTGCTCCATCAATGACATCTGCGGCTCGTTCCCGAACATTGGCTATTGTTTACAATGTAAGTCCCTTCGCATAGTGGATAGTTGGAACTTTTTTCTGATAAAAGTGAGGATAGCACCCAATCTACGTACCACAAATTCATTCGCCATGTGCGGCAACGGGATCTTGGAGCCAGGGGAAGAATGTGACTCTGGATCGACAGACAGTGCGTGCTGTCACGCAAAGACATGCAAGCTGAAGCCGGGTGCGAAATGCGAGTAAGTTTCAGTTGTGGATGTGTTACATAATCATGTTTTGTTGACATGTATTGTTTAGTGACTATAGCGAAATGTGTTGCCTCAATTGTACTGTGGCGCCGTCCACGGCGGTGTGCCGACCCGCAGTTTCCGAGTGTGACATTTCCGAGTATTGCACAGGCCAATCAACCTCGTGTCCCGCCGACGAATATGAAGACAACGGCACAGTTTGTGGTAACGGCACGCTCAAGTGTGCCTCGGGCGTGTGCACCTCGCGGGACGAGCAATGCATTGCGCGTGGGCTTCGTCTGAGTGTGACAGAAGACTGCCCTTTCCAGGAGGACTCTTGTCAGGTTAGCTGCGCTGACCCGCTTAACCCAGGCAATTGCTTGGTGCTGAGCGGTGTCTTTCTGGATGGTACGGAGTGCGGTCTAGCCGGGTTTTGCGAAAAAGGCAAATGCGTCAGCACAGGTGCATGTAAGTACCACATCACGTAACAAAAAAAAGTTCTTTTGGCTTCTGACTGACTGACCGTGTGTGCATGCTTTTTTGTTGCGAACAGTAAACACACTTGCAGCATGGGTGGCCCAAAACAAACAGATTGCGATCCCTGTGTTCCTGTTTGGCAGCCTAATCCTTTTAGGGCTGCTCGGATGGCTAGCCTGGTTCGCGTTCACTCACCATCGCCGCCGCCGCCGCCTGGCGATCCTCAAGCACAAGAGCTCTCAGTCGTCGCTTCCTGAAGCCAAAGACGCCATTATGATGAACCCCCCAGCTCCACTCGTGGTTGCCCTGGAGATGAACAAGAAGCAAGATGACGATGAGGCCTGGGAGCTCCGGCCCTTGGGCAGCACCGTTCCGCCTGCGCGGTCCACCTCCCTCCACCGCTACAACCTGTCGGAAGGCAACTTTGTTCCAGTCGCACAAGACGGCGGCATGTCACGTCGGTGGGGAATTAATAATGGAATGGTAGACGGCGGCGAAGCTGCGAGTGATTGTCCCACAGAAGCAACAACAGGACGTCATCGGCGGGTCAAGTCCAATGCTTAAAACAACGTTGTACATAATATGCATGCATCCCTTTTTTTTTTCTGTTGTTGTTCACGACAAGTAAATCTGTATCATCTATTTTTTCTCAGTCCGGGAAGTCCCCTTTTGATAATTTCCCGAGATTTTCTTTTATTTTCATTACCATTATTATTTGTCAATCGTGGATACATGCAGGCGCGCATGTGTATACAAGTGTGCGTACGTATGCGGATGTGCCTTGATGTAAACAATTGCCTGGATGATGGCATGCTACACAACCCTATTGTGTCAGACACTAGAGACACACACAAAAAAGTTTTCATTTTTTTATTCCTTTTCTTCCTTCCCTTCTCCCCTTCCCTTTCCCCCTTTTTCTTTTCTTCTTTTTATTCTTCTTTTTCTTTTCCCCATTTTTTGTTGTCTTCGACAGAAATGACGAGTGCGATAGCACAACAGCCCCCAATCCTACAGAAGCTTGCGGTCGTCAATGAGCAGGCATGGATTTCTCTGGGTACATAGATAAAAGCAACATGTTGATTACGATCATACACATCAGGAGTTTTTAAAACAGACGAACCATTGTATCACTGTTATTAGGCAACCTCGCCGAAATTATGAATGACTTGACGCGTGCAATGAATTTTTTCAAGTTTGCTCTCAAACACAACCCCAACTCGGTGCCGGCATTGTCACGCATTGCTGCCCTCTATCGTTCTCAGGAACAATTTGACAAGGTAATGCAACAGAAATGCAAAAAGAAGAGAAAAGATTGCTTTTTCTGACAGCCGAAAAGGCCGTCAAATACTACCGCCGTATCCTGTCGATTAAGGAGAGCCATGGTGAGATCTGGGGAGCGCTCGGCCACTGCTACCTGATGATGGAGCAATGGGAGGATGCTTACGCGGCGTATCAGCAAGCACTTTGCCACCTCCCCGACCCCAAGGTAATACCAATACTCATTAAAAAAGATCAAAAGAAGAAAAACAGGGTGATATTAGGGGGCAGGCTTTGGATTAGATGATTGAATGATGACGGTAGGACCCCAAACTCTGGTATGGTATCGGTATTCTGTATGACCGCCATGGATCGATCGAACACGCCGAGGAAGCCTTCTCAGCTGTCATCAAGATGGACCCCAACTTTGACAAGGCCAATGAGATCTACTTTCGTCTCGGTATCATTTACAAACAGCAGCAACGGTACCCGTTAAGCCTTCAGGTACACACACTAAGAATGAACACAACAGGCGGGCTGAGCACAAAAATTCCCTCGACTAGTGTTTCAGGTACATTCTACAAAATCCTCCCAAACCACTGACGGAGGTTGATATCTGGTACCAGACGGGTCACGTCTATGAACAGCAACAAGAGGTAAGAGGCAACCAACTCGCATAATAATAACAAAAACAAAAAAAGAAATCCATGTCTATGGCGCGCGCGTGACACCATTTCTTGTGTAGTTTGAATGGGCGAAGGATGCGTATGAGCGTGTGCTCGATGAAAAGCCCGACGACGCCAAAGTGCTGCAACAATATGGTTGGCTGTTCCACCAACCCAACACATCCTTCTGCTCTCAGAGCAAAGCCATCGAGTACTTGACGTGCTCCCTCAAAGCCGACAGTAATGACGCCCAGTCCTGGTACTTTTTGGGTCGCTGCTATATTGCTGAACAAAACTACAACAAAGCCTACGAAGCGTATCAGCAAGCCGTATACCGAGACGCTCAAAATCCCGCCTTCTGGTGCTCGATTGGCGTGCTTTATTACCGCATCAACCAGGTGAGTATGGGAATAGCAAAAATGAGTGAGAATTCTGTGTGCTGATACAGGGAAAAAAAAAGTACCATGATGCGTTGGATGCCTACAATCGAGCGATACGAATTAACCCCAACATGAGCGAGGTCTGGTATGATCTTGGCACCTTGTACGAGTCGAGTAAGAACCAGATCCAAGACGCCCTCGATGCTTACCAGCGCGCGGCCGACCTCGACCCACACAATGCACACATCCGTCAGCGTCTCGACATCCTCCGCCGACAACAACATCACCGCGAAGAGCCGCCCTCGACACCAGTTCCGTTGGACATAAGCAACCCGTACCACTACCAGAGCACCGCCGGCGGTGCGCCTGCCCACCCGACCGCATCGCCCCCGCTGCCGATCAACCTCGCCCATCCTAAGGTAAGCAAGTCTCGCATACAAAAGTGTGTATAACCAGGCAAGACTTCTTCATCATCCTAGTCGCCCCATCCACCGCCGCCACCAGTGCCAGCAGTACCAACAGCAACGACAAAACGCCAACCTACCCCGCCTTACCACTCGAATCACAAACGCAAGACCAGTACGGCATCGGCCGACAGCCAACACAAAAAGATTAAACCAGATCCGTCAGAACACGCACATTCCGCCTCCATGCCTACCCCTGCCCCACCTTCCATTCGACCCTCGGCTTAAATCATGATGTGGATGGCCTGCCCAATACCTCTTTGTTTTCGCGTTTTGCATTTCCACGTTACCCACACGATCAAATTCCCACTCTCTCTCTCGTCTCTCTCTGTATGTGTGTGTGTATACGTCTCGCCTCCTTTCCCATTTTCTTTGCTTTCTTTTTTCTTTCTGGTTCACATCTAATCGCTGATGTCTCTCTCTTTCTCTCGTTCTCTCTCACTCGCTCGCTCGCTCGCTCGCTCGATCTTCTGTACATAAAGCAAATACTGCCCTCCCCGCCCCTTTCCTTTCTTTTTTCCCTCATTCTTCACACATTTATGTATATAACACATCTCACGCCCACGATGGCAACAGCAATCACACAGGACAAGAGAAGGTATACGTCAGATGTTTATCGCTTCTTGTTTCTATTCTTGTTCTTTTTGCGTTTGCCGTTCTGGTTTGGCTTGGGGTTGGGGTTCTGACGTGTCTTCTCCGTTTCGGATTCTTCCGTACTGGGCTTGGTATGGTCGCTATCCTCTTCGTCTTCCTCGGACGTTTCGCTCTTGGATGTAGAGGGGGATTGCTGGTAATCATTGGTGCCGTTGCGCTCTTCTTCCTTTTGGCATTGTTGCTCTTCAGATTGCCGCCGTTCTTCCAGCTTTTGCTCCACCTGACGCTGGATCTTCTGGCGTCGTGCTTCTTTACGCTCTTCATCCTCCTTTAGCCGACGAGATGCCTCGTCTTGCTCGCGTTGACGTTGAGCATCCTCCTCTTCCTTCTGGCGTTGCAGTTCTTGCTCCTTTTCTTCCGCTTCCTGGCGCTGTCGATCTTGCTCTTCTTCGATTTCTTGCTTGCGATGTTCATTCTCCTCTTCCTCTGCTTGCTGACGCCGCTGTTGCTCTTCATGTTCTTCCAGTTCCCGTCGCCGATTCTCCGCCTCTTCTTGCTCTATTTGCTGCTTACGCTGCCGCTCTCGCTCTTCCTCCTCCTGCTTCTTGCGGAGTGTTTCCTCCGCCTCCGCCTCCTGTTCCTTTCGCCGTCTCTCCTCTTCTTCTTTGTCCTTTCGTTTCTGCTCTTGTTCAGCCTTCCACTTTTGTGCGTCCAACTGACGCTGTCGTTCGTGCTCTTCCCTGGCCTCCTGGTCTTTCTTTTCTTCCTCTGTGTCCTCCTCTCCGTGGGAAGACAGATGTGCGTGCACGCTCCGGGCGCGCTTCACCGTATCCGGATCATCATTCTCCTCGAGGATGCGGGCCATGTAGAACCGGGTCGGCCGCAGCGCACGCGTCACATGCCAGTCATCCGTGCTGTGGCTCGCCAGGTTATCGATCGCGCGCACGATATGGCGTTGCACGTCCGCAGCCGGGGCCGCACTCTGACCCATGTGAAGCAACGTTGGCACCACGCTCAACATGGCCTCCGTGTTTTCGCGATACAAGGCAAAGTTTGCGAGGCAGCGCGCGACATGGCGATGGACTTCGCTGTGGACAGGAAACGCGACAGGCACGTTGCATAGGTACATGAGGAGGTGAGGCTGGCCCAGGAGCGCCATCTGCGAGTCGCTGTTGGTAGCAAAATTGGCCATGGCACAACAGGCATGCGATACGATGGCGGGGTTTTTGAGTGTGTCGGTATAGCCGTAGTGGGGCTGATCTTGCTCACGTATCGGCTCATTGGCTTCGTCTTGCTGCGGCAGACTGGCAATTAGGGACACCAGCGCACGCGCTACGTCTCCTTCCAGCAGGGCTGATTTATACTTATCTATAGCATGCATGAGACAATTTCTCATAGCGCAACTGTAAACTCTCACCGTTCCTCAGCGACAGGTACGCGATGGTCTTGGTGGTATATTTGCGGACATCTTCATTGGGTGACCGTAACAGGTGGGCCATCTTGTCACTACCTCGTACAATTTCCATCGTCACAGCTTGACTCGCTGTTCCCCAGTACGTCAGTCCACCTTGATTATTCTTTCTTGGATCCTTTTTTCTTTTTTACCTGATCCGCTGACACTAGAGACAGCTTTACTCGCCAAGCTTTGAATGAAGCGGATGCGTTCCTCTGACTGCTCTTTTTCTTTGTCATCCTGAGACAGTACAGGCGTCTCAAAGGCAGCGAGTGACATCAGGGTCGTCAAGACACCATCGGGTCCGATATTGGTCTGGCTTAGAATGCCTGATACATGAAAAGTCATGCAGAATGCACATGTCAACCTCTGAACGCTATGCATATCCCAAAAGTGCTTACCTGCACGTGCCAGCTGATACAGCACATGGGTGCAATTTATGATAATGTCCAAGGCTAGCTCTAGCCCGGCTTGTGGTTGTGGTGACGGTTGGGGAGGCGACGCCGGCTGCTGCTGTTTCTTGCGCTCCTGGTCGTTGCTGTAGGCGTATATGTCGATGAGCCTTAACAAGGGAGGTAGAGCCCATTTGGTGATGATGACAGGCCGCACAGACTCTGCAAAGAGAAAGAGCCGTCAGGACAAGGAAAGAAAAGTCCCGTGAATAAGAATACCTTTCTCCGAGAGTAAGGCGAGAATGGTTGTGGAAAGATGATGCAACTGTGGATTATCGGAAGAGCGACAAAGCCATATTAGGGCATCAATGCCACCGTAGGCAACCAGATTATGTATATCCTTATCTAACCAGTACAAACAATGCATCAAAGGAATGTCCTTTGTCTGTTTGTTGTTACCATACCATCGTCCTTCTCAATGAGCTCCAAGAGACCACGTGTGCCATGAATCTATCATCATGCACGCATGAGACAAAAAAAAAAAAAAAGACCTCGTCAAGAAAATAACGCACTCACTTGGGTGGATATACCGTGATCGTCATCGATCGCATACGTGATGAGATACGCTACTTCGAAACATCCTTTGCAGACACGCACCGGCTTGGTGTATCCTAGCTGAGGCAAAGGGACACTTTTCGACGAGCATTCGTGGCAGAAGATATTGCCGCTACAGTCACAACAAAAAGAACAACATCCAGGTATGTGTCAGTGTGCATTGTTGTCATGGAGCAAAGCAGTACCAATGGCGACAATGATGCTAATAATAAGAAGAAAGGAACGCATGAGGGTGGTGAGTTGAAGGAAGAGGAAACATAGTAAAGCAAGGCATACTCTTCGGCGGAGAGGGCCAAACGGATTCGAGCATAAGGAGCAATTGGTCACGTCAATGTCGTTGACCCAGACTGGACGTGGCAGTAAGAACGTAAGTCGATCCATGCAAGAAGGGGGTTTTGTGTTTGCACCACAGAGGGAAGTAGCCAACTAGAAGAGTCCCGAAGAAAAGTGCAAAAGGAAGGAGAGGGAAAGAAAAAGTAGAAAAGAGAAAGGGAGTGAAGGAACAGAAGAACGCAAGAAGTGTGGTGTTGTTATTATAATAGTAAGAGGCTTTATCGACACAAATGTTATGCGTGTCGATGTATGTGTGTGTGTGTAGGAGGCTGCTGGAATTGCCGCTGAAACCTATATGCTTTTCGGGTGCGTGTGAGTCAGACCCAATTGGGCACATCATCGGTCATGCCAGATTCCTTGTTGCACAAGCATAGGCACCGATATTTGGACCCTGTCGCACGTGCCTTTTCCCTTGTTCTCTTTCTTGTCGTATTATTACATGTCGAATCCTTTCCTGCTATGGTGGATGCATGATTTACTATTTGGACAGTAGTAAGTGGACCTCCATCACATAATACAGCGAGTCATAACGCGACACGACCGCTGAGTGCAGCCTCATTGTTTGCAGATGCCAGCATTTTTATAAATATTGAGTGATGGATACCAGTAACTCCAGTCGTCATGGAAATGACATCATCCCATCGGTGTACGAGGAACCTACTGGTCACCGAGAGCACATTTCCTCGCCAATTTCTTCTGGCAAGCCGTTCCTCCATTTGCACACACACTACTACGTTCGTTTTGCCTTTTTTTTCCCTTTCTATATGACTGGTTCCTGCATGTTACAAAGAAAATGAGGAGATCTATCAGATATGCCCCATACATTTTTAAAAGCTCTGGGTACGTGTTACATGTTACATCTTGCTTTCTTGTTCCTCTGTTGTCTGGAACTGAGTGCGTGTACCATGCAGAGACCTATGTATATACTAGGGCTAAAAGATACAGCCAATGAGAAAGAAGGAGGTAGTGAATAATAATGTGGACGTGCCGTCTCCTTTGCCCGAACTACCGTGGCGGCAACACCCGGATCGTGGGAACTCCCAAATGAAAACAGAAAGAGCCCAGTTAGCAGAAGGTCACGGATATTTAACATATTTAGCGTATCCGGGTGTGTAAGAGACTATTATTGACTGCACGGGTACCTATACAATAAGCATGACCGACAAAGAGGGGCTTTAAGAGGAAGTGAGGTTCTCCCGTAATACTTTTTATCCATATCTCTTCTTATTGGGCCTGTGAAAACTTGGCAGCCATCACAATATCACGCCCAAAAGTCTGGTATTTCACATCCTCGAGCAGAGGCATCGTAGTAGAACTATCACCGGTAGCTAAAACACCTGGACCTACCAAGGTCGGTGCGATGGTGACAACCAGGTGGTGCACAAGGTGGTGTTCGCGCAAAAAAGACTGAATGATGTGCGAGCCACCCTCGACCATAAGTCGCCGAATACCTTGAGCGTGTAGCGCTCGCACCACGTGTTCCAGGTGAGTCGTTTCGACTGAGATGATTTTACCGCCTGCCTTTTCGACGGCTGCCTGCAGTACAAGTCATCAATCCACAGATCAAATAAAAAAAACAGAAAGAAAAAAAAAGAGAGAAGAGAAGAAAAAGGGGAAACATCCTTCCTTACTGTGTCAGTGCTACATGTCACAATCCATGGTTGCTTGCCTGTGCCTTGCTGGTAATTTTTGAACAGCTTGCAGTCCAGGGGTATCCGGAGCCGTGTGTCCAGCACAATCGGCTGCGGCTGCTTCTCCACCGGGACAGGCTCGGTCAGCAGACGCGCTAATCATATATGAGCGTATTGGCATTCACACACACGTATAAGATATTACCATTCAGTTGAGGGTTGTCGGTCAGGACAGTACCGATGCCAACCATGATGCCGTCGTGCAAGGTCCGTAACCTAATGAGCCTTATGAATAAGTGCCTTGTTCTCCTGCATCGTCCATTACATTACCGATGCGTCATGGCCATGCTTTCTTTGCCGCTCAGGAGGAGCTGCTCCCCGTGACGCGAGATCTTGCCATCCAAGCTCTGGGCAAATGTCAGTGTCACAAGAGGTGCGTCATTCAGGTTGCATGGCGACGTGCGATAGACGTTATCGAGGAAGTCGCGTGCTGCTTCAAACATGGTCCGAAAGGGGGCGTGGAGACAGTTAAGTTTGGATTGGGGCAAGAGAGGGTTGTATGAGATGTATTACAGTCGCAAAGGGCAAAATAAAAGAAATATAAAGAGTATAAATACAACGAAGAGACAACAGGAAGAAAAAGAAGACTAGATTACATGACGGTGACTGGCGTGGAGGGTATCCCTAAGTACAAAACATATATAAATAATGCGACCCATGTTTGCCACCCTTGATGGAAAATCATAATAGGAATGGGTAATACCTTACCTCCAGCTCATGGCATCCTGAGCAGCACAGCCTTCGCCTTTCACCACGGGCGAGTGCGACCGGTGATAGTTCGGCGAGTTGGCCAGGGTATCGTTGAAGGCCAACGGCGGAAGATCGTTGTCGCTGACCCGGGCAAAAAACTGGTTGAGCACTGCAAGTGCGGCCTCGTCGTCCGCTTCCTCTCCTGTGTCGAGCTGGAGTCCACTCGTCGCGTCCGCGAGCGCGGTCGAGGACGACGGCAAGGCCTGCATGCCGTGGTCGACGAGGAAATCATTGAGACACGCCGTCAGATCGTCCGGTAAGCCGTGGTAGTTGATGCTGGTCGACGCGAGGACACGGATGATGCGGTAGATCATGCGTTTGGCATGCCGCCGCATCATGTCGTCGTCCTTGATGAGCGCGTTCCGGCAAAAGATGGTCGAGGCGTGGTAGATGCTGATAATGAACTGCTGGCACACGCACCAGCCGTACTTGGCTGTGATGAGCTCGCTGATGATGACAATGCGGTTGGCCGCGTCGGTGCAGATGGCGTGGGAACGGTCGGCGCGCTGGGGTTCGGAGGGCGATGTGGGGAGGGTGGGCGACGCAAGGGAGGGCGAGTCGAGGGGAGGCGTGGCGGGCGAAGAAGTATGGGCGGGCGAGAGGAAGGGCTTGTGGACGAGGATCCATTGGGTCTGGTACTGCAGCATCAGCAGTAACCCAGCATGGTCCTGCAGGACTTCGGGTGACATCGGATGAGGTTCGCTTGGCACAGATGTCGGCGTGCTTGGCGTGTCGAACGGCGGTGGATCGACCCGGTAGTAGTCTGGCAATCGGTCGAACCAGGCAAAGAGGGCCTGCTCAATAGGCTGGATGCGACGCGCCCATCTTGCCGGGATCTCGTTGGTATGCGGCCGCGGATGATGAAGCTGCGCATGGTGCTGCTGGTAGTTGTGGTATTCCCGGACCAGCCGGCGCGCGTGCTTGCCGATGCGCGCAAGCTCCATGAGGTGGCAAAAGTAGGTCTCCTTGACGACCATGTTGTCATCACAACCCCCTTCACCATTCGCCTTGAGGACTTTGTTGAGCTCGATGATCTCGTAAAAGTCAATATCGTGCTCGCTATCCATGACCTGCTCCGGGTCGCTCGAGTAGATCGAGGTCGACACGTCGTTGTAGTACAGGACCATGAACAGCTTGAGGTACTTTTTGCGCAGGACCCGGTCGGCAGGCAACTTACCACGCTGGTGCATGCCCATCTCAAGCATCATCCGGAAAGCAAGGCTTATATAGATGCGTGCTTGCGAGTGTCGCTTGCAGACCGTGCAAAACATGGCGAGGTTCATCAGCGTTTCAAGCGTAGCTGTATCAGGTGTGTCAAAGAACTCCATCAGCGACTCGCGCGCGCGATCGTAGTAGTAATAGGCGATATCGAGTGCATTGGCGCAAGCTTTCTTGTCATGCCGGATCACATGGAGAAAGACAATGGCTAAACCAGAGTCAATGCACACCTGGTTGCGCTTGGGATCGCCCGAGCGATCCCAAAACGTGTACCAATCGCAACTGAACTTGGGGTGCAGGCAGTCCCAGTAGACTTGACAGATATAGTTGAGCACACTCGGCGACACGTCCTCCGTGAGACGCGACAGGTTCATTTCGCAGTGCTTGTACTGCTCCAGGCACGTCTCTGGACGCCGACCAATCGCAATTTGCCAGTACTCGGTCGAGGGATCGGTCTCGAGCGGATCGATCCAGAACGAGACGCCGGAAATGTGCAGCTGCTGCGGCTCGTCGTCAAGGTCGTCTGGGTCGTCATGGGTATTGTCATGGAGAATGGAGGAGGAGACGGTGGAAATAGATGATATCGCGGTCGAAGAGGACGAGGAGGAAGACGACGACAGGGAGGAATAAAATGCTGCTGTGGCGGGTGGATGGTTTAATGAGTTGGGTTCGGCCAGTCCACTGATTTTGCGGACGGCTTCCACGAGCTGTTCAATCGACGTAATATTCGTTTCAAGACGCAGCGAGTTCCCCGGTTGAAATGAAAGTGTCCACTGCATCGCACTCTCGCACTCCTTCTTCTGCATTTCTTGATGTTGCTGCTGTTGCAACAGGGTCTGCTGTGGCTGTTGAAAACCTTGTTGCTGATGCTGCGAATTGTGTATTGTTTGGGGTTGCTGGGATTGCTGCTGTGCTAGTGGTGGCATAGCTGGTATTGGGTGTACAGATCGACTATCATCGTTCTCTTTGCGGCGTTTACCAAACTGTTGTGACGCCTTGTCGAGCTCTTTCGTCATGCGAGCCAGGACAGGTGTTGTCTTTTCGATCCAGGATTCAATCTCGTAGAAGGTGATCTGGAGCGACTCGATCTCGTCCTGCTGCGTCTTTTTCTCCTTAGCAGCATTCTTTGCTTCAGATGCATGTGTGGCTGTGTGCTTTGTCGTCGATGATGATGATGACGACGACGCTGGCGCTGATTGTGTATTATTTTTCTTGGATTTTTTGCCACCACGGCCGGCTGGACGACTGGTGTTGCTAGACGGCGAGGCACCACTGCTGCCACCGCTGCCGCCGACTGCCGCACCAGCGCCATAGTGTTTGCCGGTAACACCCATATCCAGCAGAAACATGAATAAGACGAAAGAAGAAAAGGAAGAGATGGAAAGGTACAAACCCGCGGGCGGAAGAAAGAAAAAAAATGCTTTCTAATTTTGGTTTTTAGGTTGTGACCCTCTCTAGTCCTTTTACTTATCCTTCAATGGTGTTGATGATTGGTGCAGTGACTCACATCCCCGCCACCCCCCCACACACACATGGAAACAAGAGTAAGAAATTCAATAACTCAAAAACTTGCATTTGCATTCCTATCGCTTCCTCAGGAAAACCTGAATATATGCACAGACAAAACGAAGGTGGGTGACTATCTCTGAATTGACGTGGGAATGGGATCAGGAAACTTCTTTAGAAGAGCGCAGCTAAAAATCGCAAAATGATCGGTGAGAGTGCATGAGATACACAAAAGAACAAAATATAATCTGGCCTTAACGTTACTCTTATCAACACGGGTACCTGGGAAATCTATACCACTTTTGCGTCGTGCTGAGTTTTGATGTCCAATATGATTTGTCACAAAAATCACAGACACACGATCGTATGAAACAGATTCTGTTAAATATAGAGTAAAAGTAGGGCTGGAGTTGAAAGAAGAAAAACAAGCGCGAAAAAGAAGGAGATGCAGCCCAGGAACAAGCCATGTTATATATAAATGGAGGCCAATATCCTTTTTTTCCTTTTGTTGAAAAGGTGTAATCGTTTTCCAAGATAGGGTTTGTCGATGCAAAAAGCCCGCTTTGTGCACCCGCTTTGAATCGTGGCCTTGCTGTGCCATGCACCTTGCCTGTTTTAGCAGCGACGGGAAATCATTTACACTTTCAAGCCCAAAAGACTGGCCTTTGGACCGCTCAATATTTTTTCTTTTTCCCCGGGCGGCTGCTTTCTGCGTTGCTGCCACACCCACGCATGTAGGTGTGATGCACACACCATCCATATTGTACTCCGTTCCTCTGTTTTTCTGCAAAAAAGGCAACGATAAGCTTTTCCCTTTTACCTTCTGCTCCTTGCTCTAACCCATGCTATGCCATGAGGATCGTACTCGAGCATGCAATTGACACCCGTCCATAGGGTAATGAGACATCCATGGAGGACGATCATGTGGGCATATCGTCCTATCAGAGGTTACGTCTGTTTATGAAAACGCAACCTTACTCGTTTTGCGTCTCATGGACCACTATCTCGTGTGCTTAGCGAAAGAGATGCAAGATGGATAAGGCGCATGCAAGTTGTGTGTTTTTACACATCTTGTCAATTCGAGTCATCCCGGTTGGTTGAGGATCGTACATGATGTGCGTAACCGTTTCCTTACAAGTTTTGCAAGGAGGCAAGTTGGGTTTCAAAAGATGTCACAATGAAACTTATACAATGATGTCAATCCCAATTCCCCGTGTGACCCGAAGCAGTCATGCAATACTCCATCCTAGAAAAAAAATTGTGGAAGAGATGTACTGTATATATGATTGAAAAGGGAAGTATGAAATCCTCAAACTCGTGCCCCCACCCCCTCCGCAGCTGTCTCACTGTTCATACACCACTGCTCTTGCAAGTGGTGCATTGGATGAGTACACGATATGCCCGCGCGCTGTGATCGTGTCACAAACCCATCATTGGCGCGATGACCGGACACAATTATACCCTCACGAGACACAATGTCGGCCAGAAAGATTAGTGCCGCTTCAGACGTATCGAGTTATCAAACGGACCGGTGTTTCTGTCACTCACTCTTGCTGTATCCATCTCTCATCGAAGCTGTCGCGATTGAGGGGATTCGGGGGGATGATCTTGTTTTGGACAAAAAGAACACATCCCAAAAAAACAATATAATAGCGCTGGCCTATTTACATTTCCTCTTCTTTTCTTCTTTTTATCCCCTGCTACCTTTTGCTGCTCTCTTTCACACCTCCATATACAGCTGTATTTCATCATGGGTCACTTTAGCTGGGACAGAGTGACCAACCTCGGCAAGAACAACAATGGTACTCCTCTGGCTTCTGCTTGCCCTCAAAACGCTCTCGACGAGGAACGAGAGCCGCTCATGGCCGGCGAGTTCCGAGACGCGAATGATACAGGTACGATTCACGCGTTTAACGCCTTATCCCTTTTTCTTTTCTTTTCGTTTCCTTTTCTGTTTCTCCATAGCAGGAGACACCTTTTTTATTTATTTCCTCCTTGAAATGGGTGAAAAAGAGTGAGACAACTCCCACCTCCTTAGTGCGCTTCGCAAAGCGTACGCCTTTCTTCCTCTTCTTTTCTTCCTTTTACTTGATCCCCCTCCCCTTCCTGTGGATGTCAACGAACTGGTTCCACCCATCGTCGACGGTACACCCCGTTGCACACCATCGTCGCTCCACCTCCAAGAAGATTTTCAATGACGAAACACTATCGCGTGAAAAAATTGACCCGTGTTCTCCTACAGGTTTCGACAACGACGATTTGCCGAACCATCACCGGATCCTACATGGTCCCAACGCTTTCGTGATCAAGTTCCGTCAATTCAGGACCAAGGTTAGTCGGTGGTGGCAAAAAGAAGATTTATTAGAGACAGGGATTGACAGTTTATGTTTGTAGCACCGGGAGTTTTTAGCAGAATTTATCGGCACGCTGATCCTTATCTTGCTGATCGACGGCGTCTCAGCTGAGCAAACGCTCAACATTGGTCCCAAATCCTGGTTGACCTCTTCTTTTGGCACCGGTAAGTGAAGAAAGCAAGAGGTTTTGGTGAAAACCGTTGACCCTGTCCGTTTAGGTCTGGCTGTCCTCCTGGCCATCACCGTCTCCGGTCACATTTCAGTATGTACATCTACAGGTGCCTTTTGGAACTTTATATTTTTGTACTAACCTCATTTCTTTATCAAGGGGGCCCACATCAACCCAGCCGTGACACTCACCTTTTGGGTCTTTTCTGGGTTCCCGACACGCAAGGTCCCCATTTACTTTCTTGCGCAATTCCTCGGTGCCTTCACTGGCGCCGCATTGCTTTATTCTGTCATCTATCCTGCGCTGAACGAGTTTGATGGTGGGGCGCGTCAAATCTTGGGCGACCACGGTACGGCCAACATCTTTGCGACCTACCCTCCCCTGTATGTCGGCACCTCGGCGGCCATCGCATCTGAGATCATTGGCACCGCTTTGCTCCTCGTTTTGATCTTGGTCACCGGTCACCCAAACAACATGCCCTTCCACACTATGCAGGGTGTGATGATTGCCTGCGGCCTGATGGTCATCTCGATGGGTCTGGGTTACACCTCCGGCTTCTCGCTCAACCCCGCACGCGATATCGGTCCGCGGGTGTTCACCGCTATCGCAGGCTGGGGTACAGGCGTCTTCTCCATCCGTGACTATTATGCATTCATTCCCATGTTTGCACCCTATGTCGGTGGCCTCGTGGGCGGCATGGTTTACACCATCTTCATCGATCATGCGCCCATTCAGTAATAGTATCAACAAACACTCATCAATTGGCATATACCCAGATCTAAAACGAGCACATCCTCCACCTATCACAGTCTGTCTTTTTACATAAACAAACATGTAGATTTAATTTTTTTTTCTATCGTGCGACTTATATGGTCCTCATGCATGTGAGCTTTCGTAGGATGCTCCATGCATATATGTATCTGGATACTCGGGTTAGACAGCATGCAGAATATGTAGCCATGTTGACGACTATTTCGGTAGCAAGACAAGCATATGCAGCCAAACATGGCAAATTGAAAGTGAGCACGATAACAATGCTTGTTTGAGTGATATGACTCTCGATTCCAAACTAGCGCCTTCGTTCAGTTTCATCGACTGGCTCCATTTCTACCATACTGATTGAAGATAAACGGAACCATAAAGCTTCAGAACGCGAGAGATCTCCTCTGTGATCGTCGGGCCTCATCATCGCCAATATGTATGTGTATTTGTCCTACAGTCAGTGTAAAAGTAAATATGGAGGGCAATGATTTCAGATCAGCTCTTCTGTGGAGATAACCTCAAGGACGCGTCAAGTTTTGTGTTTACAATGCTGCTATAAAATTTGTTTTACAGAAAAGTATGCTCAGAAACCCGGGTTGCATGAAGATACAATGATGACTGGAGAACGCATGTTTGTTATGACCTGTCGTCTGTAATACTCTACGCATCTTATATAACCTATATCAAACACCATAGCATATTGCCGCCTATTTTAAATCTGATTAATGGACGGCATGCAGCACTTCGTATGTACATATATGGACCTCTTTCGAGAGTCATCATTAATTCTTTGTTAGGGCTCATGGGTCTTCTGTGTAGTAGTCAACGCAATACATGACTCAAGTCTTCACAGCGCATGGAATGCTAACTTGATGTTCGACTGCACGGGAGAGAAGCAGACGAGTACTTCTTGATACTCGCCCTGCTCGGGCGGAATCCCGGTGCAGTAGTCCCCAGGCGCCGGATGCAATCCTTTATCAGCTATTTCTTGCCCAACACGTAATAGTGAATAGTCTAGAAACATATGCACACGAGATGGACATGTTGACATTTCCTTTTCAAAGGCTACTCCTACCTACCACCACATCCCCTCAGAAGGGCGCCGCGCTGATAAATTTTTGTTTACAAAGAAAAGCTTATGAACGATCCAATTAAGACCGTTGATTGCGCCATCCCTCGTCTAGTTATGTTCTTCCATGATTTCTCTTTCCTCAAAATGCTGTTACTGTTACCCTGTCTCAAAACACTGCTGTGGCATTTCGTATTTGCCGTCGGATAAACGTCATAAATGACGTCAAAAATCCCTCCACGTTATTGTTCGTGAGCCATGAAAAGGAAAAATGTGTGCACAACCTTCTGGTAAGGGGTGTAATGAGCGATAGCGTTGCAAAAGGTGGCGGTGAGAATACAGCTGTGTTGTGCCCGCTCCAAATGAGGCATAGTGGTATATTTCTGCTTTGGCGTTTACAACACTGTTGCCATAATCCCGGGCAGTAGAGTCACCAAAGCGACGAAGCGTATGTGACGCACATATCGACAGCTCGCGCCTACGATTGGAAGGATCTTGCCTACACTAGGAGCAGCCCGTCTTGAGATGCATCTCGCTTCGTATTTTCAACAGTTTATACTCTAAGCGCTTGAAGTAAGGAGCTTCTGCCTCACGTGAGCAAGAGTTTTCGAAGAGCGAAACCTACAGGAATTGTACAGCAGATCAAGCATCCTGATGCTTTGTCGTCGATATATAGTAGCGAAACTTGAAATTCTGACTCATCATAGCGGCGAGCATTTATAAGCACTCGCCAAGCCCTTTCTCTTACGCAACAGGCGCTAGCGTTTGTGTCCTGACCTACTGAGGAGAGGTACTGTAAAATCGTATCGGCTTTGAATATGTGGATGCTGCACCACGACGATAGTCCATAATTCTGGCAACTTCCTTTATATGGTGTTATCAATGATAAAGAGTGCACGCATAGATATAATGATCGCTCAATGTCTAGATGGCCAGGAAGAAAAGGCATATTGAAGAAAAGTCCAGAAGCGTTTGATGTAGCTAGATTACCAAATAAAGAACCAAGCATTGAGTTTGTATTAGAGTAACGGCATTGGCTGGTGGTGCTGCGCAACGATTTTGAACGTCACTGAACCTAACGCGTGTTCTTGCTTTGTTCTTTCCATTTCGATTCACTTGCCATGTCTCGAATGAACGTTGACGCTGATAACACTATTGACGAGGGTTTGTACTCTCGCCAGCTGTAAGTTCTTGGCTAAAGAACTCGAACTGTTGTGTCTTACTCTGCTTTTACCTTTTTTCTCTTTCTCTTTTTCTTTCTCTTTTTCTTTTCTGCCTTTTACCTGGTTCCCTTAGTTACGTGCTTGGTCATGAAGCCATGAAAAAGATGAGCGTGGCTCACGTCCTGGTCATTGGTCTCCGAGGATTGGGTGTAGAGATTGGTATGACTTATAATCTACCCGAGTAGGACGGCTTCCTCTGATCCCACTCTTTTATAGCCAAGAACGTCATTCTGGCCGGTGTCAAAAGCGTGACACTGTATGACCCCACGCCTGCTACGATCTCTGACCTCTCTGCACAGGCATGTCATTCAATGTTTGCACTGGAATGAACAAGTTGGCTCATGCAGAGTTATTGTTGGTGTAGTTTTACATCCGAGAGGACGAAGTCGGTCAGCCTCGCGCGCAGGTGTCGCAGCCCCGATTGGCCGAGTTGAACCAGTATGTCCCTGTCAAAGTTCTCCAAGGCGAGCTCGATGAAGCGACTCTTAAGCAGTTCAAGTGCGTTGTTGCTACCGAGCTGCCGTTCTCAAAGCAACTCGAAGTCTCCGAGATTTGTCACGCCAACAACATCCATTTCATTTCCACTGAAGTGAGAGGTCTTTTCGGGTACGTTTTGGAGTGTCACCGAGGATGTTCTCCACTCACTCTCTGGGTATAGCCGTATCTTCAATGACTTTGGCAAAAACTTTGAGATCATCGATGCCACCGGCGAGGAGCCCTTGACCGGCATGGTTGCTGCCATCACCAAGGTAAATCAAGAAGCCATACTTAATAGCATGATGACTAATCTCTCTCTAAAAGGACAAAGAAGGCGTTGTTACCTGCCTGGACGAGACCCGTCACGGCCTTGAAGATGGCGATGCTGTCACGTTCACCGAAGTCCAGGGCATGACCGAGCTCAACGGCATCACGCCCCGCAAGATCAAGGTCCTCGGCCCCTACACCTTCAGTATCGGTGATACCTCCAACCTCGGTGACTATGTCCGTGGTGGTATCTTCAACCAGGTTAAGCTGCCCAAATACGTCGACTTTGTACGTACTGGAGATCTTTTTCTTTTTTTTCTTATTCACCAAAAGATTGGAATGCTCATACGTGTCACCTGAATCCAAATTAGAAATCATACAAAGAATCGCTTGCCAGTCCTGAATTCCTGATTTCCGACTTTGCCAAGTTTGATCGCCCCATGCAGCTTCACCTGGCCTTCCAGGCCCTTGGTCAGTTTGTCGAGAAACACCAGCGCTTCCCGAAACCCCGCAACGAGCAGGACGCCGAGGAAGTCTTCCAGGCAACCAAGGCTCTCCTGGATACCGTCGAGGAGAAGCCCGAGCTGGACGAGAAGCTCATCAAGGAGCTCGCCTATCAGTCGGCGGGTGAGATCTCTCCGATGGTGGCTGTCTACGGTGGTTTGGCTGCCCAGGAAGTGCTCAAGGTACGTCTGATTTCTGTGCGGTATACAGTCAGCTTACTTTGCTACAGTCTGTCAGCGGTAAATTCCACCCGATTCACCAATACATGTTCTTGGATGCCTTGGAGGCTCTGCCTACCAGCGTCAAGCTGAGCGAAGAACTCTGCGCTCCGGTACGTTCTTGATGCGCGGCCACATATCTCGGACGCTCACTAGGTGATCTTAGGTTGGTTCCCGCTACGATGGTCAAATCGCTGTGTTCGGTCGTGAGTTCCAAGAAAAGATCGAAAACACCAAGGAGTTCCTGGTTGGTGCCGGTGCTATTGGTTGTGAGATGCTCAAGAACTGGGCCATGATGGGTCTCGGTGCGGGTCCCAATGGCTCTATCATTATTACCGATATGGACACTATTGAAAAGAGCAATCTCAACCGTCAGTTCCTCTTCCGCCCTACGGACGTTGGCGTAAGTCTATGCGTTTCATACATTTTTCTCCTAGCTCACACAAGTCATAATATAGAAATTGAAATCTGAGTGCGCTGCCACTGCTGTGGCAACTATGAACCCTCAGCTGCAAGGCAAGATCTCGGTTCACCAGGAACGTGTCGGTCCTGACACTGAGAATATCTACGACGATGACTTTTTCGAGTCCCTGTCCGGTGTCACGAACGCGCTTGACAACGTTGAGGCCCGTAAATATGTTGACCGTCGCTGCGTCTACTACCGCAAGCCGCTGCTCGAGTCCGGCACCCTCGGCACCAAGGGCAACACCCAGGTCGTCATTCCCTACCTCACCGAGTCCTACTCCTCTTCCCAAGATCCCCCGGAGAAGGCTATTCCTATCTGTACCCTCAAGAACTTCCCCAATGCCATCGAACACACCATTCAGGTAAATAGCAGAAAGTGCGTATGTCCGTGCCATAGAACTAACCCACCTTTTTGTACAACAGTGGGCACGTGACTTGTTTGAAGGCTACTTTAAGCAGTCCACCGACAATGTCAACCTGTACTTGACCCAGCCCAACTTTGTCGAGAGCACAATGAAGCAGGGCGGCAGCCAAAAGGAAACGCTCCAGACCGTGTACAACTACCTTGTCGCCGACAAGCCCTTGTCCTTCTCCGCCTGTGTGGCGTGGGCGAGAATCAAGTTTGAGGAGATGTACAACAACAATATCCAGCAGCTCCTGTTCAACTTCCCCAAGGACTCTGTGACTTCCTCTGGTCAGCCTTTCTGGTCCGGCCCGAAGCGTGCGCCCGAGCCCATCCAGTTTGATCCCAACGACCCGATCCACATGGACTTTGTCGTCTACGCTGCGAACCTGCATGCGTTCAACTATGGCTTAAAGGGCGAGACCGACCGCGAGTACTTCCGCAAGGAGCTCGAGAACGTCATTGTGCCCGAGTTCAGACCCAAGGAAGGCGTCAAGATCCAAGTCCAGGAGAACGAGAACGTGGACGATAACAGTGGCGAGGACTCGCTCGATGATGTTATCAAGAATCTGCCTGATCCGTCCACCTTGGCAGGATTCCGTTTGAACCCCTGCGACTTTGAAAAGGATGATGATTCCAACTTCCACATTGATTTCATCACGGCTGCGTCCAACCTGCGTGCCATCAACTACGGTATCGCTCCCGCCGACCGCCACAAGACCAAGTTCATCGCTGGCAAGATCATCCCCGCCATTGCTACCACGACCGCTCTTGTCACCGGTCTGGTCTGCCTTGAGCTTTACAAGGTAAGAAAGAAAAAAAAACTAAAAAGGGGGTGCATTGTTCGGAGTCTCATGTCCATTTAGATTATCGATGGCAAGAACACGCTGGAAGATTACAAGAACGGCTTTGTCAACTTGGCACTGCCCTTCTTTGGCTTTTCCGAGCCCATTGGTGCTCCCAAGCTCGAATACAATGGAAAGCAGTTTACCCTGTGGGACCGCTTCGACATCAAGCAGGACATTACGCTGCAAGAATTCATTGATTACTTCCAAAATGAGGAGAAGCTGGAGGTCACCATGGTTTCTTCAGGTGTCTCCATGCTCTATTCCTTCTTTATGCAAAAGAAGAAGAAGGAGGAGCGCCTGGCCATGAAGTAAGTGAATATGGGATCACAAGGAACGATGAGCTGATCCGTAATTTCTAATGTTAGGCTATCCAAACTTGTCGAGTCCGTGTCGAAGAAGCCTATTCCCCCACATGTCAAAGCGTTGATCTTTGAAGTGTGCGTGAACGATGCCGATGATGAAGATGTTGAGGTAAGCGCGTGCAGCACTCTCACGAGCTGATCGCTGACATTTATGTGTTCTTAGGTGCCCTATGTCCGTGTCCAAATTCGGCCGTAGATTTGTTTTTCTCGTTAACCTTGAATAAAGCATATTGCTTCACTTTTGTTGAGACAAACACACTCGAAGATACCATATATATGCAGCCTGCACAGCTTGAAACCACTAGCAGACGCAAGAACGACTGTTCCTATGATACATGTCCATCTACGACGTTGAACAAGCTATGCGACCATGCAGCCTACAAGCACTTCAAAGGAGCCGCATTACCTAATAGAAAGCGCGCTGGTGCTATATACATACGCTCTACGATAGAGGATGTACACACAATTCGCTGAAACTCCCGCTACTTCCGTCGTTTATGCAAAGGGGCATTTTTTGAGCATTCCATTAGCGTGGTGAGCGATGTATACTACTTTCAGTTGGCCTGAGTGCTTGTGATTTTATATCCCTTAGAACATTAACACGTATAGCTATAGCACCACAATTGAGAGCTAGCTTGTGTGTAATGCTCGGCCATTTTTACTCTTATATGACCTTTCGATTGTCTTTTCCTGCGTCAGTATTACGGAAAGTCTACTCTACCACACTGTCTGCTGACTCGCCAAATTTATCCTGGTGATGTTTATTTTTGTCCTTGGTACCATCGACACCAGAAGCCACGTTATGAATTCAGAGGATGGTCCTTTGCGACGACGAGGGGACTGGACCGCATAATGGACTGCTATAAAGATGACGGAAGATACAATAAGCGCCTTGTTTCGAAAGGCTCTGCATATATATGTTTTTTGTTCGGTATGGAGTATTAGCTGGTGAGTGCGTTGTAATTCACTTAGTGTACATGATAAACAGGGCGCGGTATAATGATAAAGGGGGACACCTTTATGCACACTGGAATGGGAGAAGTCAAAAAGTTCAGCAGACAGCTGGGACTAGCCAAGCAAGAGGAACCACAGCGAATTGAACAGCCTTCATCGAGCTCCTTTGTGCGCGATCCCGTCAAGTACGGTGTGCTGTCCATAAAGTACGCCGCCAACGGGAGATAGTGAGATCAGAGGTATTATTTGGTTGACGTGGCCCATTCCAGATAAGCATCTTCAAGAGCACGAAGTATCTGTGGATATGCTAAAACCAGAGAAACTATACTTACCAGGTCATTCTTTCTGATTTCTCCCATATAATCAAATCATTGCACATGCTGTAGAGCAAAACCACGGGATACGAGTGAGACAGGACCGTACTAACAGGAAATCAATACTTGGTTACTATAACACGGCTCTACATCCCTTGCTGGCTAACTATCTATTCAACAGAGCTTGTCGCTTTTGGCGAATACAAAAAATGACTGATCTATCGTCTTATTTCGTATAAAATGAAAGGGGGTATATATGCTATGTATAGTACATTACAGTTCTCGGCTTAGGCAGGGGGTATCACGATCTTGGATACCGTCTTGAGATCAAAACTGGCAGCGATGGGGCGGTGATCTGATGCAAGGATTTCATGGCGGCCATAGACAGCGTGTTCTGTCTGACTGATGGTCCGATGGAGGATACGATCGCACCAAGCCGGGACGCGCTGCTTGACGGACGTATCGTACGCGTCCGTACCGCGATTATACTTGTATGTTGGATCAAACTGAATCTCGAGCTCGTCAAACAGGGTCAGCATGTTGAGCAGCGGATGGTCTTGACGTTGTTTGTGAAGCTGGTCCTCTGCAATCAGATGGCGGTACATCATCCGCTTGCCCGACACTTCGGTCTGGTCGCGCAGGCACTGTACCACGTCTTGCTTGGACCAGTGATCGAGGCGGTAGTTCAAGTCGCCGCTGAGAAATGTGTGTGCATGATCGAGAATATACGTGCCATCACCACCGCCACGCATCGTCCTAATGTCCTGGCCGCTCAGGGGCGGGAATTTGGCGGTGCGCAGGATCGTCTCGGCGTCCAGGTTGCGCTGGCGGACGTGCGATTGGCCTGCCGCCAAGTGGCAGTTGACAAAGCAAAAGGAAGCGTCCTCGAGCAGAAGCCGGATCGCGATACCGCCCTTGTTACCATGGAGACTTTTGTTCATCACTCGCAGGCCGGTCTTGACCGTCGTGGATTGCACCTCCCGTACGGCGAGGGTGGATTTCACAAAGACAATGCTGTAGAGGCCCACGAGGTGCTCGGTCTTGACGAGCGTGTATGTGTCGCCATAGGCAGCAGCGACTGTCTCGCTGAGATAGCTCCGCCAGGCTCCGTACTGTTCCTTGAGCTGGAGTTCGTCGTGCGCCTCCTGCTTGTCCTGCTTTCTTCGTGACAAATAAAACGAACCTGAAGAACAGGGATATAAACATGACTGTCCTGTTGAGAGCATCTATCTGAACTTACGTGCGGTCTGACGTTTGGATTCGAGGTCCACAATCTCTTGGAGTCCGATCGCCAGGATATCAGGGTCGCGTCCGGCGCGGGCGCCGAGCCATCCGGCAAATCTCTTCTTGTCGGTCACAGTCAACTGGTCTGGGCTACGTGCATCAATGTTCCAGGAGCAGACGTGCACACGTGTATTACGGTACGTGCTGTTCTCGAGCATGAGCTTCTCCACGCGCTGGTCTATCGAGAAAATCGTCAGCGTGGTGCCATTCAGGCCCCAGACCGGCCATTTCTTTTGTCTCACCTTCCCAGGTGGCGAGCAGCAAACCGTCCCAGATGGCAATATGCCCGTGCGAATCCGTACTAATCACACGGATGCCTTCGCGGTCGGCGTCGCACTCCAAGACGAACTTGATTATCGGCCCGCTGTGGGCTTCCCACATCTTGAGGGCTTTCCACGGCGACTGCTGTATGTCATAGACATGGATCACGCCCGTCTTGAAGGCGATCCACAGGCGGTGCTCGCGCGTGACCAACATGGCCGTGACCTCGTATACCGAGACACGCACGACGTGCTCAAGCACCAAGGTCTCCGCATTCCATACCGTGACGTACCCGTCGTCGTGACCACACACGGTGCGTGCCGCTTGGCCGGGCTGAGCATGGAGGGTCACCATATGCGTAATGTCGCGGAGATCATTGGGTATCGTGGCAACGCGAGACGGGCACACGACGGTGTGCTTCGGGGTGCTGGCGCGCGCGGTCGGGAACTTGTAGACATCGAGGGTGCGGCCCGCCTTGGAGGTCAGCCAGAGCGAGTGGCAGTCTTCGTTGGTGATGACCGCAGCCGCAACCGTGCGTGGTGTGACCTGGTGCACATAGCCATCATGCATCAGTCTAGCACGTATCGCCTCATCATCCTCGTCCTCCTCGGTCTCGTCTGGCAGCGTGTCCAGCGGCCACCGGATCAGCGACCCGGCTTCATCGAGCGTCCACAGCTCGTGCGCGACAGAGAGGATGAACACAACACCATGTTCATGCATGCGCAGCTCTTGCACGATGCGGGGCTTGACGGTATCCATGACCAAGATTCGGCCGTCTTCGAGGCCAGCCCAGAGATACCGCATATCAGGCGCAAATGTCAGGCAGTTGATCCGTTCCTGCATCGTAATAGCCATCATGAACTCTTGCGAGGCTGCATTGGCGGTCGTATCGCCCAAGGCATGATCGTGGGGCGACAGCGCATCCCCCTGCTTGATACAGCCCGTGTTCTGACCGGCCGCGTCCCAGAGTTTGACCGAGTAGCAGGCGGTGGCGATCCGGTCACAGGAGGCCGCGACGGCACGAATCATGCCCGCAGGGTGGTTTGCAGAGATGTAGCGCTGGTGGCCGCCGCCAAAGGGCGGTTTGCGGTCGACGTGTGTATAATCGGGATAGACGGCCATGGCATGGGTGCGCGCAGAGGGGACCAGTGGAGGCGACTTTCGGCGGTGGTGCTTCTTGTGACGGCTGCCCATGTTGGACGAGGTTGGCATGTCTGAAATGCTCTTCGAGCGGGAGCGGGTGTTGGCCAACGTGCTGTTGAGGACGTCCATCTTGTTTTTCCGGCGTCTGGGCATGTCCTCTGCAAAATGGCGTGCTTGTGTCCTGGGCAGCGAAGGCGGTGGCTCCATGGTCTCTTTATAGCCAGCAGTCATGTCGGTGCTGTTGAGAGTCCTGGCGCGGGCGCGGTTAGTGGCAGAGACGGAGGGCCGCGGTGGAAGTCGAGGGGGGGCAGGCAACGGAGGCGAGTGCGAAGAAGAAGCAAGAGGCGGTGGCGTGGAGCGAGTGAGATACTCAGCGCTTTTAGGACGCGGTGGTAGCGCAGGCACTTGTGGGTGATCTGTTTGCATCAAGATAGATGGAGGCCCCCTGTTGGTGAGAAAAATTATCGCCTTTCCTTCTTTGCGAACCTTGTGTTTCATAAAAAGCACCGTGCATAACAGTGGAAGCTAGTAGCAGACGAATGAAAACGAAGCAATAAATATAGCTGGCAACTCATTGGCAAATAGGCTGTTTCCTGGACATACCACCGCGTTGTAGCAGGACATCATGCTTGTTGTCACTTGTATCCTTATCATGTGACGCGAGTCCTGCTCAGCCGGAGTCAGTCTGGGTCAGGGCCCTTTAGGTGAGATATTCTCACCTGCATCCATGCCTTCTTTTGCTGGGGCTGCTGAAGCTGTTGAAGCTAGCGTATGTGTCGGAGACGTGGTTAGACCCACTGTCTTGGCGTCATGGGTGCTCGGTCTAGCGTCATTGCGGACTTGACGTGCCGATGGTGTCGTGGTTGCGTTGCCATGAATGGCGTGAGCATTCCTGGGGTGGTGTCCTGTGCCTGGAGTTGCCAGTGTCATTCGTTGTGGTAAGTAGCCAAGGTGTATATAATAGGTAATTGAATAAAAAAGAAGACAAAGTACGTGTGTCTGTGTACAAAGCTATGGAAAGCAAGGAAGAAAGAAGCAAACGGAGAGGTCTGTTGACGGGTCTTGAAACCCTTTGCAGTATTGTTGTAGCAGTATGTTCATATTTAAATGGGGTTCACCCTAACCTTGTTATGGAGCATGTGAACGGCTTCCTATCATATCATACACACAAATGCCAGATGCCGTTTACTATAGTTCTTCCATCCAGCGTTCCTTTTCTCCTTCCACCGCATATCAGCGTCCTCCTGTGTCTATGTGAGTTTCTACCATTATGGAGAACTATGCCGATCACCCGATGCTTGTGCGCTCCGCAGACTCGGTTCTGTATTCGTCCCTGTGCTTCAACATAGACACAGGCTCCGCTCTCGGCCCATAGGTAAGTCCACCTAATAGTAACGTCCGCCGTGCCTGGAGTGAGGTGACCGCCGTTCGTTTCATCCGGTTCCCGCTGAGATTTCCAATTCCCTTTTTCCTTTCCTTCGGCCCGACCGGATCGAGTGTAAGTCCGTGCGTCTTGGCAAACTTGAGAATCATTCCTATTGTCCATATTCCCATATATGGACATGTTACTCTATCCTCTTCGTCTTCCTGTATTGACTTGGCACAGTCACTGTACTCTGAATAGATGGCAAAGTACGCAAATAATATCCTGCTTTGTTTGCCCATAACGGTCATCTACTGTGACTCCCACCCCCAAACCTACCCCTTGCTGCAGAATCCATATGGCAGAGCCAATGTGATGACAAAGACATGCTGTGGACATAGCCGCATACATGAAGACCAAATATACTTGCATCTCCTGAAGGTATGCCTGAAGATACTCCTCATGCTTGTAGTTTTGCTGCCAGCGAGTGCGTGTGTGCTTAAAGCCCGACACTTACCTTGTGTAAGCCCTGAGTTCTTGTGATACGTTGTTCTAAAACTTTATCAATATGTCAAACTCATGGGCATTAGGGGCCCACTTTCATTTGTTGTGCAGTTATCCGTCGCGTCAAAGTTTCAAGACGATGCAGGTAAATGGTAAACTTTATTTTTCCCGAAGCATTATGTAACAACTCACTAAATAAGGTGCTGGAACGAATGTTTATCATGTATAGTAGAAGTGAAGTATGCACTGAATAGATCCGATGTATGACTGCATAAGAATTACAGGAATGATCCACATTAATGAATGGAAGTGTAGGTTACATCGGTACCACCCATGTACAACGAGTGAGAAACAGGGACACTATTTATTTTACACACACTTGTGACATTTTCAAGTAGTTCTGGGAGGGCAGGCAGTATGCGAACGGTGCGCATGATATCGATGAGTGGTGTTAATCACGTTATTGATTTGTACACGTTTTTAAACGAGTAATGCACACATCCGATCACTCACCGTGATATCTATACGAAGTGCCTTCTAACGTATATATGATATAAAGTCTCTTCTGGATGGATATTGCAACGACGAATGAGCCAAAGGACGTGTACGTCCAAGTGAAAGGTGGTTTACTTATTTCGGGGAATGCGCCAAACCCCGCACAGATCGCCGGGATGGTGCCGCCGCCCACTCGGACGCACCCGCCTGGCACGCAGTATCACTGGCACCAGTATCAGCGTGGTTTGGGTGCGGGGGACAAAGGGCGGTGGCACTCGCAAGACTACGGCGCACGCCGTCGTTCAATGAGGCGGGAATTCAATGGGTTCTATCCACTGAGGAGGGGTTACATCCGCAAAAGGACATTTTATTCTTTTCGTCCCCCATGTCCCCATTTCGAGGATCAGCCTCAATTTAGGTCTAAAACAAGCAAAATCATGGGTACACTGTATAACTTGCTAGCCAGAACGTTCCCATTGTATAGTTTAAAATAGACAGAGGGTGGAGAGAGGGAGCGCGATCGACATTGCAGTAAATGTCGTCTGGTTAGAGACATACACATGTTTTTCACTCATTCGTGCATTGTCGTCTCTCCGTACCATGCTAGCTAAAAGTAAACAAAGCAAAATAAGATCGTCAAAAAAGTTAACGCTTCTTTTCGAGAGTACATGTTGTGTATAGCTTTCCTATTTGCTGTACCTGAAAATCCAGGTCCCGCTCAAAGGCACTAGTCGCACAGAGTTAAATACGTGACAAGGCCGTGCCAAAGTGTCATAAACATGTTATAGGAAGAAGAAAGGGCGTACCATCATTATATGTTTACAGGGTTGAACTGTCAAATTTATCCTTTGTATTTTAAATAAAAGAGAGAGAAAGAGAGAGGAGAGAAAAATAGGCGGGTGAACCTAAAGACATAGAGCTTATGTACATGAACGAAAGACCTCCTTGGGGCACCACCCAGCAAAGGAAAGCTCGTTTTCTTGTACAACATGCAATTTCTCCATCTGCCGGACGGCATACATTACCAAAGCGCGGAGACCAAGGCTTCCTCCAGCTTTTTTTATTATTTCACTATTTTTTTGTTATTTTGGGAAGCAAGTTGATCGAATTGGTTATTGCTCGTGTAAGCGACCTCCTTCCTCTTGTTCTTTCCCTACGTTTGCCCCTCTTCGCATTATATTATTTTCCTATCTTTCTTTTTCCCTTTTTCTTTTCTTTTCCTTTTCTTGCTCTCTCTCTGCCGTCCTCTACTCTCTTCTTGCTTTGCTTGACGATAGCCCCTTCCCGTTCTTTACGTTTTTCTCTCTGAAGCAGCCCTTCCTTTTACTGAACGCGTGCCACAGCCATGTCTCACCACCCACCGAACGTGGCGTACGGGCACGTCAGCCCAACCGACGAGCTGACCCACCTTCGGTCGCAGAACGAGCAGCTGTGGAAGATTGTGGAGAAGCAGCGCGTCATGATTCAGAACCTGCAAAAGGACAGCTCTCGCCTGGCTGCTGAGCGCGACGGTATTCTCGACAAGTACCGTCATCTGGAGCGAGAGATGGGCCGCACCCAGCGCCAGCGAGCCGCATCCATCCTCATCTCCCCCGAGATGCTCCGTGAAATTGCTGAAGCGGACGACCTGGCCCCAACGCCTTCCGAGACGTCTCCCGCAATGGAGTTGCCGTTGCCTGGCATCATCACCTCCAACCTCGGTGTCTCTGGCAACAGCAGCCCCGTGCCTCCCCCACGCTCACCTTTCCGCTCCGTCAAGGACAACAATGTGAAACAACAACAACAACAACAACAACAGCAGCAGCAGCAGCACCCACAGCAACAGCAACAACCACACCAGTCGGATGAGGTAGCACAGACCGCACACAAGGAGCAATTGCAGCACCAGCGTGCGAAGCAATTCAACTTCTCACTGGAACAGTCGCCTCCGAGCTCACCCGCCGACCCTACCTCGCCCACCTCAGCCGCCATCATGGAAAAGGACGCCCAAATGTACGCAAAGTACTCGTCCGCTGTACGTAGTAATAACAGTAACAACCCTCCTATTCCCCCTAGCAGCAGAAAACCGCCTCTTCCGTCTATCGGTCCCCCACCCACGCCCACGCCCAGCAAGAGCGCCTCCACCACACTGGACGTGCGTAAGGCGCGTGCGCGTGAGTCCATGATGCCACCACCCCGCAACCATCTCGAGCACGACCCAACCATGCGCGCCGCGTCGCCGCCCTTGCCGCGCGCCGCCATGCGCCACTCGCTCTACGTCCCGTCCTCACGTGCCAACACGGGGAAGCGCGAGAGCACCATCTTCCTCCCGCCCCTGCCGCCGCGCACCAGCAGCAACAGCGATGATGACGAGGCGCCCTCCATACCGGTTCCTCTCATCCAGGAACCAGGCGCCATCGAACGCCCCGAGAGCCCCATGTCCGATGCAGGTGCGCTGGGCAACATTGCCAACGTGGCTGTCAAAGTCATTGGGTCCAACATCAAGGTCAACGAGCGCGGTAAAGAGGTCATTTCCTTTGTGATATCGGTTGGTAAGAAACGTGCCGAGGGAGATGACGAAACCGAGATCTCCGAGTATGGGTTTCATGAATTGTGGCGTGTCGAGAAACTCTATTCCGACTTTTTGGACCTCGATGCCAAGGTGAGCCATCCCATCTCCAAGAATACCCGATGCATCAACAGAAATAGACCGACACTCTAATCTTTCACGTAGCTCAAGGCACAGAACAACCACTCCGTGACAAGCAAAATTAGCAAGTTGCCTGATAAGGCCATGTTCACGACGCACGCGCCGAACAAGGTGGATCAGCGAAAGGTATGCCACGGCCATCCATGGATGCATAAGAAACCACAAAGAATGGCCTCTCATCGCCTCATGTAGATTGCACTTGAACAATACCTCCAACATACCGTGACGTTGCCCTGGGACGATATGTCGGACCTGTGCGAGTTTTTGAGCACGAATGTGATCGAGCATGACGTGCATGTGGTAAATGCATTAAGGTTCTTTTTCGTCCTACATTGCCTACTGACGCTTGTTCTGATTAGGCAACTGGTAAAGAAGGCTATTTGACCAAGCGGGGAAAGAACTTTGGTGGCTGGAAAACGCGGTACTTTGTCCTTAACGACTCCATCATTGACTACTATGAAACTGTACGTATCGGGGAACAGCGTTTGGGAGGAGCACATACTCATAGACATTATAGAAGGGTGGCCAGCACCTTGGCACGATCCGCCTCACCAACGCACAGATCGGCCGTCAGACTGCCGGTGTCACACCCGCCGCGGACGACAGCAACAGCATCTACCGACACGCCTTTTTGATCATTGAGCAAAAGCGCGCCGGCTCCTCGCACGTCGTGCGCCACATTCTCTGCGCCAACTCGGACCTCGACAGAGACGAGTGGGTCGAGGCTATATACCAAAACATCCGATTCGATGAAGATCCCTCCCTCGAGATCGCAGGTCCCAAGGACAAAAAGAAGAGCAAAAACAAGCCGGAAAAGGGACGCAAGCTCTCCAAGGGCGAGATCCGCACCGTCGCAGCCAGCCCTATCAGCCAGCTCAAGGGCGGTGAAGATATTGAAAAGTTCAATAACGTGCCGTCTGTGATGGAGCCCGAACCGCCGGTCGGCATGGCGGTCAGTAGCGGCCCGACGCCCTCTGTTTCTAGCGAGAGCACCGATTCGTCCCTGCTGTCCACCTCACTGCCTAGCGCGAACGCAGGCGGGGTATGGCCCAGCAATGCAACCGAACCCGGCCGTGCCAGTCTCGACCAGCACTCACGCAGTCTCCACACACCCCCACCCATCCTGGTCCGCCGCAGCTCGACCACTAACCTCCACGACGGTGACCACACGCCGCAGCCGCCCCACCCTCCTCGCTCCCTATCACCCACAATGATGGGCCGCTCGAGCGAGGATCTCAACGAGGATGGTAGTACGGAGAAAAAGGCAAAGAATAAGGCGAACCGCATGACTTTCTGGGGCAAAAAGATGTTTAGCAGCTCCTCTAGCAACGAAAACAACACTATGCTCTCCTCAGAAGGCTCGGCTGCGCCCAGAGCAAGCATGGCACCTGCCGGCTTCCGCAACTTTTTGTCGCGTACCTCCAACGAGACAGCCGAGCGCCAGACCGCCTCCCAGCAGCGCTCCAAGTCCCCCGGCGCCGGCCAAGCTGCAGACGCGCCTGGTCCCAAACAAGTCTTTGGCGTTGGCCTCGAAGACGCGGTGCGCGTCTCGCGTGTCGTGGAGGGCTACGAATTACCCGCCATCGTGTATCGATGTATCGAGTATCTTGACGCAAAGAATGCCGTGATGGAAGAAGGCCTCTACCGACTGAGCGGCAGTACCACGGTCATGAAGAACTTGAAGGCCAAGTTCAACAAGGAGGGAGATGTCAACCTCCTCCAGAGCAAGCAAGAGTACGACGTTCATGCCATCGCAGGTCTTCTCAAGATGTGGCTCCGCGAGCTGCCGACGAGCGTGCTGACGCGCGAGCGGCGCATGGACTTTCTGCACGTCATTGATCTTTTGGACCGCAAGGACCGCGTCAACGAGCTCGGCCGACTCGTGTCGCAGCTGCCGTTGGCCAACTATACGTTACTGCGTGCGCTCACCGCACATCTCATCCGCGTCGTGCAGCACTCGGATATCAACAAGATGACGGTGCGCAACGTCAGCATTGTCTTCTCACCCACGCTGGGTATACCCGCCATGATCTTTAACCTCTTTATGAGCGAATTCGAATATATCTTCTGGACGACCGAGGAAGGTGACGCTGCGCCACGCATGCTCGAGGACGATCCGGATGAACCGCCACAAGAGCCGTCGCATCTGCCCCCTCAAGCGTCCTCAGATGCGCCGCAGCATCAACAGCAGAGCGAAAACAGCTCAGAGGGGAAGAAGGCAGAAGAGAGCAGCACTAAATCGTCGCCGCCCGTGGCCCCCTTGGGCCGTAAGCCGACTCTCAAGCTACGCGAAGAGTTTGGCCGGAGCAACCGCAACAGCGTCAACTACATTGACGGTGCACCCAATGCAATTGTCGAACTCGAGCGCAATATGGACGGCCCGCCCGTCCTCGACGAAGACGACGAAGAGGTCGATGAACTTAACCTCTCGGCCGATGCCTCAGACGAGTCCGATAAACCCTCTGCCACTACCTCTCCTACTTCGCATACACCTCCTCCGCCTTCCTCTTCTTCTATTCCTTCGACCACAGCTATCCCCATCGCACCCTGCCAACCCTAAAAACTGTACTCTACTTATTATACTCTTCTTTTTTTCTGTTCCTGGCCCGTCATATAGCAAACTCACAACTACTCACACTCAACCAATAATATATCTTGCGCGCGCTCTCACCATCGCTAATGACCCACATTTTGTGCTGCTGTTTTGTTTGCTGTGTTCGTTTCTCTTACGCTCAAGGAATGGTTTATCTTGCATTATGAATGAGCTCCGTTTTTTTTTGTAGACTGCTGAAGCGGACAGCACGAACGCGATAGAATACCTCTCAGAAGTTCATGAATAGGTACTCAAAAGTCTATGTCACTCTAAAACCGGGTACAACCGCTGTATGAGGCGGTCTTTCCAACGATGACTATCGCCGTTCGTTCGCCATACTCGTGGCATGCGATTTTCGGCGGGACCGCGCGGACTTAGCAGCACTGGTAGAATAGCCAAAAAAGACACCATTATGAAGAAAAAAAATGTGAACAGGATATATTCTTTGAACATTTTGTGTACGAACTACTACAGGCCACTTCAAGCACACATTATTTTCTCTGGCGCACAATATGCGGCTTCAAATCGTGGATCCAGCTGTATGCTGGGAACTTGCGCTTTCCTTTAGCCTTATTGGCTTGCAAAGCATCAAGGGCATGGGCCGTCGCGGCAGCAGTGTTCTATAAGGTAATGGATGATGTAAGAACGAGACCATGTTTGCTTTTTCAGATATTTATATACCAGATGTGCGACTGCTTCGCTGCGGTCATACGTGGACCTCCGATCTGCATTTCGGGTGCGACTGAGTCTCTCCGCCTTTGGCTCTGGATCATCACAGCCTCCACCAGATCTCCGTATCACTCCTTCCCGCGTCGCAATAACTGCACGAAGACCAGCCCCAAACCGTCATTTTTTGCGACTCTAAATGATCGAAATATAAGGACCCGATGCTCATCGATATTCGTATATATATATACCTCATACCGTAACTTGCAGCAAGCTTCGGAACACCGTGGGGAAGAGGCCAAAAGATGCTGTGGAGCTAGGTAAGGTGACCGAGTCGAGCAGCACACGCCTATCAATTGGACGATGGCTGCAGTCCATTACATAGGTTTTCAGGGTGTAGCCCTTCACCAGTATGCCGCAAACTTGGTGATTTTCCAGGCCCTCTGTTAACAAGGCATTGATCATGGCCTGCATTTCAATGCCTAGTTTTACAGTGTTCGAGATGGCCCCCGAGCTGTTCTTGCTTTCCAGCTGAATCTTGCATACGCCGTGATCAAAGCGATTAAACCACGGGCGAACAAAAGTCACCTATTCCGGATTAAGCGACTCAAGAGCTCCTTTTAAGGACTCCAGCCTGGACCATTCTTGTTTGAAGACTGGATCGGTCGCGAAGATACTCGTAAGGCGCCGAGGCGAGAATAAATCAAGGTACCCTCCACGACACCGGATCTACCCGTTGACTGGAGTGCCGGAATTCGCGGAAACCACTCAAACATAATGGTGGCAGCGAGGAAGCTTGTGTCATCGGCCATGGTTATTGCACTATTCAGTTGCGGCTGTCGTCATGATCATTGTTGTGAAAGAGTGCCCCTAAGCTCAGCTTCTGCGGAATGGGTGATATTGCATATTCGAAAGACTGAGTATCCCCTGACACCTACAAAAGCGGATGAGTCAGTATGAAATGAGTCAGCACACTCGTAAGACCCTTACGCTCAGATTCGGCGAGCTGCGGTGAGCTGTAGACGAGACTCCATGACTTGCTACCGCCGAGCATAGTGGTTGAGGCGTGCTATTTGAATCAAGTGCTTAGACGCGCGCCATGACCAATAAACCGACATAATGCTAGGTACCTTCCAGTTCGGTGACGATCGCTTGTTCAACGCTTTTCAGCGCAGCATTAATCAGTCTAGCAGCCGTACCGACACTGTTGCCAGCAATTGTATCGATTTCAGAATGACTTCAGCTCGATAGCATCTTACGACACCATCCCGATGCAAGTCAGGTATTATGCGAAAAATTGCCTCGCGTTCGTAAGCAGCAGTGGCAGCTTCATGTCAGGAATGGGATGCTGACCTCTAATATGTAGGCCCAAAGAGAGCAAGAACAAACGGATAGGCTGTGGAGAACAGGATCCAAAAGGGAGAGAGAGCAGAAGTACAAGATTGACAGATCTGGTACAAAACAGAAGGAGCTACATATATGGGTCAGAAACCTATTCGGCCTAGAGGGTGGGCATCAGGCGTCAGCGTACCTGCGAGGCAGAGACAGGGTGGAGCTTGCCAGAAATCAAGTGGCAGAAGCCTCGGATTTTTGCACATGCTTGCGAATACAAAAGGCGAATGCCTCCAGCTTCTTGATAAAAGTATCAACCCGCATGCTTCAACGTGCGTCTTCGGCAAGAACTTCAGCAACGCCATGGGGTTGAGCCAGTGGCAAACTGGTGCCTTCAGAATATCATTGTGAGAGGCGGGCAGCTGATACTGTTGTATTTGTTTTCTCTTGTTGGAGGTTTCACTTTCATGAGGAGATTTGATGGAAAAGGGAACGGAAAGAGTGTTCTCTTAATGTAGAAGCTTCAAGTTTAGCTTTTCATCGTGTGCGCAGTATGGCTGTCATGTGATGAGGCATGCGATTTATGCCACCCCACTGGGCTGGAGTGAACAGGTAGTATCCAAAAGTGCGGATGCGTTGGGGTCAGACTAGACGCGGCCTGCCGGCTACATAGATGATTAAACGCTGAGACCTTATCTTGCCATGTGGGCCGTTGTATATTAGTCTCGGTCCTCTTCTCTGTGCTTGTTTTCTCTCTCTCTCCAGCATGGCCTAAGCACATAGCCGCATTAAAACCGTGCTGTTCATTTTTACTTCACGTCGTTTATTATCATCATCCTTTTATCATAAACCATTATTCGGCGAATATAAATTCCTGATCATTGTCGCTTAAGGCCAAAGCAATATCCGGGCGTTTGAAACTCTCGGTCAGGTGATCCGTGGTCTCATTTTGATACAATGTCGTTATAAGGGATGGGCACCAGGTCATTACTTGTCTCATCATGGTAGTCTTTTGGGAGAAAATTTGCGTGCCGTAAACATTTACTAGTCGCGAGGGCACGCTCCACAGATACCCTGCACCATCTGAGCAATGTAAGACAGACGGGGGAAGGTTAAATAAGAGAGATGTCTCTGTTGGCTCTTATGATTAAACGGAAATGAAGCACCTCAAGGTGAAGGCATCTGACACCCAATATATGGCCTGGGGTAACATGAAATTTTGATCCAAATCAACACAACACGCCTTATTCCGTGCTGCTGAACGTGTTTCCCCAACGCTTTCCAACAATGACGTGCGTTTACAACATTTTGTCTTACTTGTTTTCCAACATAGCCCCAAAGATGAAAAACGAAAGCGAGCACCCATAGACGCGCCAAGCCAACGGCAGTAGAGCACATCCCCTTCACGCTTCCTTGTTTTCAACTGCAGTGACAAGTGAGAATCCTAGAATATAAACAGAGATTGCTACGTGCAACTGACCTGGTTATCTATTTTAACAATTCCTATCAGTTTGCACTGCCGTACGGCGTATCTGATGAAAAGGAAGACTATCAAGACGTGACGCCACATAGACACCAGCACATGAAAGCCATGGACGTGTCTTTGTACATTATTTGTCAGACACATATTCAGTATACACATTTGGGTTTTCCACACAAACCCATGACATAGATCAATGAAAGAACTATCCAGAATTCTTTTTCCTTTCTGCATTTTATTGCATCTACTGCTTCATGTAAGCCTTGAGACCCCGGAGCCGCTCGACCGCCTGATGAAGGACATCGTCGGTCTTGCAGAACGCGAAGCGAGCAAAGTTCGCGGCGAGGTCCCAGTGATCGCGCGAGTAGAACTCAGAGGGCGGGATGGCACACACGCCAAGCTCCTTGGTCAGCCAGTAGCAGGTCTTGAAATCAGCGCCACGCGAGTCGAGCTCGGCCGGGAAGGGGTAGTCCTGCGGGACGTTGATCTGAGTCGTGTTGACCAAGATGTAGTACGCGCCCTCAGGTACGGTGTAAGGCAGTTGAAGCTCGTCAAAGACCTGGGACAGGATGGCGCGTTTCTTGAGGTAGGCGTCGATCTGGTCCTGGAAGATGGGCTCCTTCAGCGAGGCCTCGAGACCAGCCGCAACCGCCTCCTGGCAGGGAGAGTTGACGGAGAACACGACACGGGTCTGGGCCGCAAAGGAGTACTTGATCAGATGCTCAGGACCAATGAGCCAGCCGACGCGCCAGCCGGTCGCGGCGAAACTCTTGCCGCCTGAGCCCACGGTGAGCGTGCGCTCCCACAGGTTGCCGAGCGTAGCAATGCGGGGGAATTTGTTGAGAGGGGGGAAGTACAGGCGGTCATACTAAGCGGCAAAGAATGAGACCCTGACGGACTTAACACAACCCACGTTCTTCCTTGAACTTACCACTTCGTCGGACAGGATGATCAGGTCATTGTCTTCCGCGACCTGACCAATGGCCAGGAGCTCTTCTTCGCTAAAGACTTTGCCGACCGGGTTGTGAGGCGTATTGAGGACGATCATCTTGGTCTTGTCGGTGACCTTGGAGCGCAGCTCGTCAAGGTCAATCTTCCACTCGGCAGAGGAGATGGTGTGGCTCGCGGCGCGTTCGGGCGCGCGCAGCGGGCAAAAGACGACCTTGCCGCCGTTCATGGTAATGTTGGAGATGTACTGGTCAAAGAAGGGCTCGATCACAATGACCTCGTCGCCCTCGTTGAGATAGCCAGCAAAGGTCGCGTACATGGCCTCGTTCGCACCGGCTGTCACGAGAATGTTGGTCTCGGGGTCGAGGGTCCGGCCAAACTCGGGCGTGTACGATGCTGCGAGCGCGTTTCGCAGGCGCGGGCGGCCCTTGGGATGGCTAGGCAACGAGGTATAGTGAGCCTGGCTGTCTCTTTGAATAGTACATTGGAGAGGTACCTGTATTGGTTCGACTCGACCACGTCGATGGCGTGCTTCGCGGCCTCTTGTACGACAGCAGGAGGACCAAAGCTGGAAAAAAGGGACAGAAACGGTTACTGGAGGGATGCCAAGGCAAGAATGACTCGCAACCTACTTCATGAAGCCCTGACCAAGGTTAATGGCCTTGGTCTCGGCAGCCAAAGGGGTAAAGATAGACCAGACTAAGGTGAAGTGAGCTTCCTTTCTCTTCTTGAGTGCGATGCTGCTTATGAATTACCGTCTTTCTCGAATTTGGAGACGCGCTCGGCGGGAGTGAACGACTTTTTGGAAGCCATGGCGGTGGAGAATGAGCGGTGAAGAGAAATGAGGAAGCGGGAAGAAGAGGAGGGACGCTCAGGAATAGCAGCAGCAGCAGCGGCAGCGGTAGTGCGGGTGGATCTGCTGAGGAGAGAAAGAAACATGATGGACCCTCAGCGGACCTTGAGTCACAGCCAGTAACAGCGAATCATAGGCGCTCGCCATGGCGATATCGCGGCTGTGTTTGCTGATGTTTGGTATTGTCATTATGAATGTAACTAGAGAGACTCTGCCGACGCCCTCGCTTTCTTAATCGAGTCTGAGTTGCGGATGTCGATGTCGATCCTATAGGCTTGTCCGCTGCGGCGGCTTCTTCTTCTTCTGTGTCGGGTTCGGGTGGGTACAGAAAGGCGTTGACAACGCTGATCGGAATATCATGCAGTTCGGGCATGTAATCTGGCGGTCGGGTCGGGTCGGCCTGCACAGACGTCAGCCGCATGATATGGGCGTGCTCATCTAGGCAAAAAAAAAAAAAAAAAGAAAAAAAATTGGGCAAAATTATGTATAAATAACGTTTTCGCGCAGAAAGATTGCCGTTGCCCCTACCTGTGAGGCACTTGTAGGAGTCGAGAGGTGGGGTGTTCATCAAGTTGATACTCATGAATGAAATGAAGATAAACCACACGAGAGTGACCAGCCAGATGGGGATCGCCAAGGCCCAATACCTGTGTCGTATAAGTCACCTGTCTCCTAAACAATTATACTTCGGATAACTTGCCGTTTCGGGTAGTATGTAATACCCAGGCTGTGGAGGATCTCGTCGGGGACATAAGCCCATATCAGATAAATGCCTAGGGAATGAAAATTATGCCAGAAACGAGTCAGGTACTTCTCACTGCGCCCTATGCTCTGGGGTTTTACCAAATGCAACAAAGGAGGCAAGGTACATAACAAAACCGTAGTATTCGTAGATGGGTGTCTTGTTTGTCATGGCGACGGGCGGAGCACGTTCAATGGGAGCGGTCGCTGCAGGGACTCTGCTACATCAGAAAGAAGTGAGTACGTTGAGCTGCACCTGTTGAGGACTTACTCTGAGTAGGAGCGGGGTCGATGGCCTTTACGGACCTGGCCGGTGGTGGTGTCTGGCCTCTTTGAGCGGGTGGTGGCGGGGCGGGACGGGTGGAGATGCGTTTTGGGTTGAAGGAGGAGAGGCTGCCTGAATGACTCGAGGTCCATGGATCGCGCCATATCGGGGCTAGCATCTTGCCGTTTTTTACCAAACTTGCTCGTCAAGAAGCTGCTAAACGAATTGCGTCGTCTCAGAGACCTACAATACAATATAACATATCTACCAATTAGAAGATAGCTTGGCACAAACAGACGGCTGATACGCACGCGTTTCGGCGAGCCTGTTGCTGCTGGAGGTGCTGGCGTTGCTGGACGTGGTTCAGTCGATGGGGAAGGAAGTCGGAGGATGATCGTTTGGAGAGATTGGCAGTGGCGGACAGGGCGAGATTGACTAGCGCAGGTAAGGACGAGGTGGATTGCGACGTGTTGAGCTGCTGCTGGGCTGGCCGTGCAGCGTGCAGGTTGTGGTCGTCTCCCTCGCTGTAATAGTTGTTGTCCTCTGCCTTGTGAGACATCGCCTGTAAAAAGAAATCCACTGATCAGCGGGAGCACAATCTCTGGAAAAAAAAGCCGCGAGCGCCATGCGCCCTTTTGATATGCTGAGAGACCATTTCCCGACATTTTTCTTTTTTGCCTATTTACTTTTCCTCGATCTCCCGCCCTCCTCACTTTTCTTCCACTTTCATTCACTTTTCTGCGTCAATATTGGTCGCTTATTATCATCATGAGCTCAATAGCAAGTGCGACGACGACGACGATGATGGAACAAAAGACGGCAACACCGCCACCATCACCACCGGCTATCGGATCAAACCCATTAAACCAAAAGAAGAAAGCGCGAGCCATGCCACCCACGAACTGTATCATTGCTGGCGGCAAAAAGAGACGGTGGGGTTGTTGCCATAACAATCCAGATTACTATGGCGGTCATGAGTTCGATTACTGCGATCATCGAGAACGATCTACGAAGCGTCAGGAAGATCCCTTTGCGGCTTTCCCGTCCACGGTTGGGTCTTGCAAGTACTGTCGACATAACGAGCTGCAGGGCATCTATCTCAACCGGTCTTATCCAATGCCCATCTATAAACGAGGCTGGCGTGGTCTCTTTTCTTCCTTCCGCCCAGTAGCGCAACGTCAACAGGCAGAATATACCAAGCGAAGCGTCTTTCTTCAGGACCTCGCCTCGCCACAGACACCAGCTGCCACCATTTTTGCCAAAGACGAGCCCACTCGAACAGAAGATAGCTCGTACGCCATCATCTAAGTCTTGCCTCATACTCTGTATTACTCATCCTCATTTGTTCCCTTTCTCCCTCTATCTATTCGCATTTCTTCTTTCCGTTTCTTGTATTATAATTGTTCAATATTGTGTTCATTACCTTTCAGTATCATTCATGTGTGGATTTGTGCCTGTGATCCGGGGATGACAAATGATGAGGCGGATGATTAATAATTGTACGGTGCTCTGTACATGTACCATTGCCTTGGCTACGTACAACGCACATGGGATAGGGTGACTGCCTCGCCACACTGGATTAAAAAGTGGTCTCGACCGATCCAAACAAAGGATTCACATCAGCAGATGATAGGCGTATGCTGAATAACAAAGCTTTAGGTTTATGCAATACCTGCAAATGTGTGTACTGTACTTCAACCTGTTCCACAGTGAGTCCAAATCATTGGATGAATGAACTGACAGAAACAAAAGAAAGTCCGCTTGCACGTTTCTTTAGCTTTTTCTCCTCATAATGAGTCGCAATCCGAACGCAGCCGAAGACGACGTCGACGAGTTTCTCTATGGGTCGTCTGCTGCTGAGCAACAACCTTCCTCTTCCGCGTCCGGCAACGAATGGGCCCTGAACGAACCCTCAGGTAATTACAACAGAGAAGAAGGTTACAATTTTTTCGGCCATGATCTGACCATGGGCATGGATGGCCTGTAGATGCCCAAAAGCAGCATAATACCTCCTCTGATACGTAAGTGTTCTGAACCGAAATACAGTGTTCGATCTGAACTAATCTTGCTCTCTAGCGCTGGCGATGACAAGCTCAAGTAAGCATGGCTTCTGTGCTTTTTGTATAGATCTTATTTAGAGTACTCACCCTTACCAAAGTCAAAACGGCATGGACCTTGACGAAGACGCGCCTAGAGGTGGACCTGAAGACGACGACGAAGACAGTGACGATGTAAGCTGGTGTCTCTTTAACTACAGAACTTTCACTAACAAGGAACGCAGGATCTGGAGATCATTCTCGAAACGGACAATGAGCCTTTGTCGTCCAGCCAAACGTAAGCCTTGAACTCTCTTTTCTTTCAATTGGCTCATTTCCAAATAGACAACATGAGACGACGGCTGGTGACGCCAGCCCCTCTGCAGAGAAGACGTCGCTCGTGAATATCAAACCAGGTCAGCAACAGGGCGGTAAGGCGCCTGCGAACGCGACAGCCCAGCCTTCCTCGAGCATGACCACAGCCAAGGCCAACCCGTCCGTGGGTGGTATCAATCTCGAAGCCGTGGGCGAGTACAACGGCCAACCCATTACCGAAATCGACCTTGACTCCTTTGAGGACAAGCCGTGGCGGAAACCGGGTGCCGACATTACCGATTACTTTAACTATGGTTTCAACGAGGTTACCTGGCGCGCTTACTGCGCTCAGCAAAAGATGCTTCGTGAAAGCAAAAAGGTAATGGAAAATCCAAGTTAGGGCATGACACAGGGTACTCAATGGCTGACTTTTAGATGATGGGCGATATGGATATGAATGAGTTCATGATGGGCATGATGGGCATGCCGCCTCAGGGTATGATGGAAGGTAACCGGATGCCTCCGAATATGATGGGCATGCCGATGGGAATGCCCCCGATGGGTATGCCCCCGATGGGTATGCCTCCCATGGGTATGAACTCACCCGCCGGTGGGGCTGGAAGGGGCGGTAGCGGTAACCGTAACCCAGGTGCATCTGGACGGGGTAGCAATATGGGTTTTGGTAACCCGGGTCCTGGTGGAGGTAGCACTAACTGGCAGTAATCCATATCCTATCGTCTCCTCTTCTCCCTCTCTCCCTCTCTTTCCTATTGCTTGTTTCGCACCATATCCCTTTTTTTTGTACTCATCTGCTCGCGCACCACAACGTAACATCCACATCATCAAATTATTTTCATATATGAAATCTTTGTATAGTTCCAATTTTTAGTAATCAAGGACGGTCCCCACATGAATTTCATGTTTTGCAAGCCCGGCTTCCATCTTTGCCAAACAATAAGCCATTTTGTTGCCGTCGACACCGACGTGCGCGAGAACCTTGGTATATTTTAGTGGGCTTACGTGATGATATCATTGTTTTAAATAAGAGTAGAGTGCAGTGACTTACCAGATCGGTGATCCCTGTGCATACATATCATTTCTCGAAAAATTGATATGTGTTCCCTTGTATTTCATCCGCTGTGGATACCTTGGATGGTGTTCAAACTATCGGTGCCCATGACAACAGAGGTAGTTTGCGGAACCCTGTTAAGCGCATGGAGAACTGCTAATAGAGTGGAATATGCGTTGTTTTAGCCAGCCATGATATTGTGTAGTATCCTTTATTTGCCAGTGCTTTGGTAGAAATAGATAACATTTACACTGTAAAAGCATTTTTTTGGTAACGCCCATATCTGCAATTGCAACATATTACATAGGAAAGACCAGTACTAGAGCATGTTCTGAGTGCGTGATTGAATACAGCCGGAGGGATAGGTTTTTCTCGAGCGCAAGCGTTAGAACGTCTTCCTCACCAGTGTCCGTATCCGGCTCTACCGCTTAAAGATATTCGAGAGAGGAAAATGAAGATACATGATAACGGAAAAGGAATGGAGTTGCAACGGGTTGGTACAAGGTATTTCATGTTCACGCTGGGAGCACAGCAGGGCGACTCGCTCGGCGCGTTTTCACCACATTGTTCTTTGCAGTTCTGAGGGCAGCGGTATACCCAGAAATGATTAACGTGAGGGGTTTTCGCAAAGCATCGATCAAATTCCACGGTATGTCATTAGTTTGGGCGTTCTTCTATAGCACGGCCAGGACTTTTATCGTGTTGGATAGGTACGAGTTCGAAGGGCGATCTATGGAGACGAGTGCCGCGGTATAAGTTCAGGAATCTTTGGTCTCCACACATCGTATGGAATCACCTTCATCTTGAGATAAATGCTCATGAAGGGTCGTGAAGTTGATGATGCTTGAGTTCTCGACCAATTTCTGGATCACTGGTATTCGTAGGACTGTCTGAATAATCATACGCGCTTCGTCTCCCTTTGCTATACGATTGGAACGTGCTGTTGTTGAGTATAGGTGTGAAGTGGCAGCTTAGGACTGGAAAGGGAGACAGGAGAGAAGACGAGAGAATGGAACGTGACAGAGAAGGAACAGAACCGGACAGAACAGGAGAACAGACAAGATAAGGCTGGGAGTCAAGGACTGAAGGAGTACTAACGACTGGTCAGAACTCAAGTACGCATAAGAGCGGTGCTATAGGTGCTGCGAACCTAACATCGAGGACAAGACCAGGAAGACGCCGAGGAAAGGGAATAGGGACCAAGAGACAAAGGGCAGGTATGAAGGATAAAAGATTACAAGTATACAAGATGGTAAATGATACGGCCACCCCAGAATGTGTAGAGAACGGGAAACAGACAGGAACAGCAGAGAAGACAGAGGAAGAAGCATGTCACATGTGCTGTAGCTATGCTTTGCACATGTCACCCGAAAAAGGCATGCAGAGTTAATGACACCAATGTCATTGCAGCCTTGCGATATGGTATATTCGGATGACTGCCGAAGTTCAGCGGATTCACAGGGAAAAAGCCTTTGGCGGCAACGCGACTGCTGATGAAAGACCACTCGCGAGCAGCATGCACTTTGCCGTACTGGCGTGATAGCCGGTTCGATCGCGTGTAGGTCCCAGGCGTTGTTCGTGTCAGAATCATGTCCACCTTCGTCGGCTTTTTCAATATGGCAGGCAAGCCATGGATGGACGAGCCTACGAACCCCGTACGCTCGTCGGTGATCAATCTTCGAAGCCGCAGCCCACGATAATGAAATGTTCGCCCGCAATAAGGAACACCGAATGGCCTATGTAGATTGAGATCTCATAGTACTTCGTACAGTAGAATTTTTTCGTCCGCAGATGGGCCTCCGAAGCATCACAGAAAGAGGTCTGACTACCGTTGGCGCAGTCATCAAGGATCGGATTGCGGTGCACGAAAGTATCCAATGCAGTGACCATAAGCCAGTGTTCACCGAAAATGATCACCGCCTCTAAGAAGCCTTTGCCATATGCCTCGACCATATTGTCATATTTCATATTGTCAATTGTGACCAGCGTATGCACTGTCGTTGGCATCAAAGCTGGATCATTGGTTGCGGCAAACTCATCAGACTGATATGACGCATGAGTGTCGGTCGAAGCTGCGACGGAGAATGGGAGGTGTGTTTTTGCCTTTCTTGGATTGTATCGCATAACAGCGTGATCGTACGTTTTGAATAGTCTTGACGGAGGTTGGGGTGGGACAATCCATGACGCACTGGAACTTGGCAGGATCCGTGCCAAGACTGGAATGACGAAGCGAAAAGATCCATGCCAGTACTAGAAGAGCGACCGACAGGATAACCGAGGAATTCGACTTCATCAACGTCAAACTCGCATATGGATGCCTCAACGTAAAGTTCAGCTTGGCGTAATCGCTCGAGAACGAGAGCAACATGACGGCCGTGTTCGGTTTGTGAACTGAAGAACAGGATATCGTCGAGATACACGACGAGGGTTTGGAAAGAGGAGGGAGCGTTGGTCAAACTAAACGGCATTACGCAGTATTCGTAGTGGCTATAACGACTAGGGAAGGCTGCTTTCCATTCGTCCCCAGCAGCGATGCGGATCCTACGGTTTGCCTTGCGGATATCCAACTTGGTGAAGACGGCAGCAGACGCAGAACGGTCGAGCATTTCGTTTATGGGAGGCAGCGGGCGGTTCTTGAGCGTGACTTTATGAAGGCCACGGTAGTCGACACACAGACGAGAAGAGCCGGCTTTTTTCTTGACAAAGAAATTGGGGCTCCTGCGGACTGGTAGATGAGCGGATGAACTCGCTCTTCCAATCGGTACCGTTTCACCCAACTCGCACAGTTCGTCTTGGGACAGCGGGTAAATAGGATCGAATGGAGGTTGAGCAACTTCGACCAGTGGGATGGCATGTTCTACAAGTGAACGTTGTTCGGCAAGCGAGTTGAAATGGGTCTCGCCGAAAATATCAAGGTATGTGTGGTGCTTTTGTGTGCCTTGCAGTCGGTGAGACAGCGATGCAGTGGGCGGCGCGCATCTTCCAGCTTCAGGACGGTTGTTACAGAGCGAGCCAGCTCGCACTGGAGTGGAGTAGACGCGTACCTCAGCACCCCAATGTAGCTTAATCCACAGCAAGCTTACAACGTGGTTCAAAGATTGACAGGTCCACGACAGTTGAGATAATCGAGCCAGCAATCAATATGGCCTGCGATCATCGACGCCATTTCTATATTTCACACTGAAGGAGGAAAGAGAAAGGAAAGGACAGGGTATAAGGGGTGTTCCATAGCCATATGTCTCATAAAAAGGTTGTAAGCGTGCGTCATTGTTGCATTGTTGGGGAAAACATCCTAACCAACCAGCAGTGTTTGATTGGATCAAAAAGTTCAGGTGATCCCAGACCATGCTCGGATTGTCAGGTGCCTTCCATGCGATACCCTAAAATGGAAGCCTCTCCTTCGCCTATGTATCTGTGTATGCATGACTTTCAAGCGAGTATATATAGAATTCAGATGATCATACTACTATATCATTTTCCACATATGAAAAACGGCAAAAGAGTCAACGCGTCCGGGCATTCATTTCCGATAAACGCGCCTTCGTACCTCAAGTGTGGTGAACAGCTAGTGCCGACGGTGTTTCAGGCTTTCGGCGCGTGGGAGTCCTCACTTTACCCTCCCATGACACTCTGTCAATCGGTTCTTCTTTTGTAGCTGCTCCCGGTCAAGTTACTCTCTGATACGGGGTCAGTTCCCACCTTTCCAATAAATGCACCTAATGCAGAAGAAAAAAGCGCTTTCGAGAATGCGTATGGTGCTCAAGATAGGTTATCGTATGATATTTCCTGCCACGAGTAAGATCCGACAAGCGATATGTTCAATCTAGGAGAGACTTGAATCCGACTCTATCCTCGCGATACCCACGTGACACTCACCACACTCTATAAATACCGTAGCGTTGTGGAATAAACACCATCAGATTATCCTGTCTCTTTCTATTTTCCCTCCTCTATCCTTGATTCCTTCTTGTATCTGTTCGATCGGGGTGCCCTGTATTATTTGTGTCGATGAGTAGCGCCTGATAGTCATTCCTGTCTAGACCCTTGTCTTATTTCTGACATTTTCTCCTGAACCGGTGAAAACTGACTTACACTCGAATACGGACCTTTCCTCGCTTCCATGAACTATGTGGCGAACCTGGAGGCTGTGACATCTACTGTACGTTTCGCTACAGGCGACTTCCGAAGTGCCAACATGTTGGTCAGAGATCCTCGCTCTCTGTAACAACCGTCCTGAAACTGGAAGATGCGTACCGCCCACTGCATCAAACAAGCTTTCCGGGAGCTGAGGGCTCAGTTCCCTGTCGTCAACACAGTCGACATACGCACGTACGGACTTCTGTCAACAAGAGGGCTAAACTTGTAGTGCACGCTGCTTTGTCGTCAGATCAATTACTGGCCAGGATTTGCCACTAAGAGCCAGGTTGGAAAAATCATTTTCAACGACTCCCAAGGCGCAGGTTACGCGATGCCGGAACCTCGTAGGCAGCAGAGGACCAGGTACACGGCTCGTTGTTCTTCCACCACCATATGAGCCCATTTCTTGGCCGCTGATCGTGAGACCGCGCGTTCAAACTAGAAGCCGTATATCACGCGACGTATCGCCATAGACATCCTCTAACCGAGAGCAGTGGATGACTACGCCATCTCCAGTGACGGTGCGCTATGGCTAATGACAAGACCATCACAGTTTAGAAAAGAATACCATCATGTATTGGCGGTCGAGATGACACTGACAAGTACGAAACACCAGAAAATATCAGCTCGTTCAACCAATACTGTAAGCATTCGGCAGTTGAGTCAGGTCACGCTGTTCTGCGGTACAACGCAAATAAGGCAAAACACACCTCCCACTCTCTATTGCAGCTCTAAATGACACTCATGTATCATATCAGTCTGATGCGTCTGCCGCAATCAATGATCCAGCTCTGATGCCAACGACAGTATACACGCTAGCACAATCGACAATATATCATTGAATAAAGTGCTAATGCAAATTTAAGCAGCGATAAGAGGGAAATGGCACAAATGAGCGTTGACAGCTGAAATGTAAACCATGATTGAGTCCCAGTGAGAGCGCCTATCTGGAGAATATTATGCAGGCACAGCAGCTTGATGATCCATATTACTTCTGCATCTATCAAACCTGTATACTTTATAACGGGTTACAATCTTGTACTTTGCAAGACCTACTAAGCGTCTGTAAATTGGCCACAGTAACCACCAGTGCCATAACTAGGGGGTCACATGGGTGCCTTGCTGCTTTGTTTCTTGCAGCCCAACTGCTAGAAAAATGATACCGGTAATGGAAAAATGCGGGAGTCGTCGTTGGGGGCAAGATTTCCGCGTGATAGAGTGCACGGACCCTTATCCACCAAATTTATCATTAGAGATGCGATCTCTTACGGCAAAATAATTGTTGTGCAGAGTTGGGATATCACATGTTGCTATGCTGGGGGCCCCAAAGTTGGGCGCCGCGCACAGACTGCAACGCTCTTCATTTCCTTTTTTCATTTCCTAGTCGCTGATTCACGAGTTGACTTTACACGAGGATACGGACATTACTGCAGTACATAGATGCGTCCATCCGGCGGTCGTAATAAGGATACGTAATTCAGAGCATGCATTATGTGCACATACAAGGCGTAGTTTATCACAACTGTAGAAAGTTAGGTTATTAACTACCGAATGATAAGCGTTTCACAACGTACCTGGGTTGCAGGTTTATTTACTCACTACCTGACTGTAAAGACCAGGGTATGATATCCGCACTAGCCCATCCCAAATCCAGAGAAGATGTAAAAAATGATGCGTGTATGTTATGTTTAATGATTTACAAAGAAATGAAGATGGAATGGAATGGACGAGTAAGAGTGGAAAGCGAGGGAAGAGAAGAAGTAGTAGGGAATATGCATGACAAAAAAAATGTGAAGTAATAAAAGATAAGAGACCCAATTGAAATATGAATTACTGGGACTTCTTCATGGCGGCAGCGATGCGCTTGCCATAGGTCTTGCGAGCAAAGTCGACAAAGAGGTAGGTCAAGGGGAGGAGATAGCCAACGTTGATGAAGACAGCAAAACGCTGACCGGGGGTGTCCATGCAGTTGGGGACAAAGAGGTAGCTGACAGCGAGGGACATGCCGAGGAGGAACTGGGAGATCTGGATGGAGGTCAAGTAGCGCTTGCCAGGGGGGTGCAGGCCAATGGAAGTGGCAGCGTAGTAGCAGTACATGACGGAATGGACAAAGGAGTTGAAGAGGACAAAGATCCAGATAGGAGTGGCCTTGTAGCGGATACCGGACCACATGGTGAGCATCGCACCCGAATGATGGTAGGTCTGGAGGAGGGAAGAGCGGCGACCCTTGAGGAGGATGATGGCGGTATCAACGACCTCGTAGAACTTTGACAGATAAAAGAGGTAGCCCCAATAACCGAGCGAGTCATCCCACAGGAATTCATCCTTGTCGCAGTACTACAGATCCATGAGTCAACCATTCCTTCTCTATCATTCATGCACATCTATGTGCAAGACTTACGGCATCGTGCATCGAGATGTTTCGGTCGAACCAGGCGCGCTTCATACCCGTAGCCATGTTGTAGAAAGTAATGATGGAATAGACGGCCAGGGCGAGGTTATGCAAGAAGACGAAGGGGGTCATGAGCTTGCTCGAGGTCGACTTCTTAGAGGCATCGTCGACACCACGGTTCTTGGCTTCGACACGAGACAGCTTGGAAGCAGACGAGGAAGGGTTCAAGAGTTTGATGGTAAGGGCATACGTCGAAGCGATGATGAGCGGAGTCTTCCAATCCATAAAGAGCTCATAGAACTCAGGGAAGGGGACGCCGGGAATAGTAGTGAGCTGGTCGATCTCAACTGCGGACGAAGCCATGTCTGGAGAAGGGGAGAAGGGGCGAGGAAGGAGAAGAAGAAATGAAGGATGATCGGGGCTTTTTATTTCCTTCGGGCGCGGTCAAAATTTTTTTGACGGGATGTGTGTGCGTGCAAAAGGGTTTCAAGCACTTATCACCCAAATGAAGCTGTTCAAAATCCATGCAGTCTCATTGGAGACAATCCAACAAAACTCAGATATCCCCATACTTTGGGTTCAGGCACCCACACTTTGTCTCTCTTTACTATATAACGCCCTTGAATGTGATCTTAAGTCATTCTATTCCTTGCTCATTGAAGCCCCTAGTCCCCAAATTCTGCGAAATTATGAGAATATATGTTCAATTTCTATCTAAGGAGGATCATTTCTATTAATTACAAGAAGTATATATGTGGTGGAGCTGGTATCCAACAAAAACGAACAATTACGGAAAAAAAAGCCTATTTGTCCATGCGAGGGCTGACGTAGAGAGCCTTAGCCTCCGTCATCTTGTGCTCTCCATCTACCGACTCAATCCAGGCATCGGCGTAAGCCTTGCGACCTTCGACGCGGTCGAGTTTACCGCGGACAACAACCCATTGGTTGGAGCGGACTGGCATCCGGTAGTCGACCGACAAATTGGCGGTGAAACCAGTGTAATTGGGCAGACTGGGCAGAGTCTAATATGAAGAGCAAAGGTCAATCCATTTTGCCTACAATGCAGCTCTCTGATATGCATACCACGTAGGCAAGATGCTCGTCGAGGAGGGTTGCCAAGAGACCACCATGGATAATGCCATCGTGTCCGCACCTACATATAGAGTAAGGGCGTGTTAATCTTTTTCCCGTGCCTGAAACAGTTTAACGAGATCTCTTTACAAGTTGGTGCCGAGATGGAGAACGATAATGCATTCCGTCTTGTCGTGGTTGAAGAACTTGAGGGGACGCACGGCAATTTTGCCGTCACCGCGGAGGGTGTTGGCCGAGAGAGAATGAGCCCTTGCTGATTCTGACAGGTGTCCGTAAGCAACGACTTCGTGCCATTCCGGTGACTGACGGAGGCTCTGGACGATTGCAAGCGAGTCTTGCTCGTTCAACAAGCGCTCCTGTTCTGGCGTCAGGTTGGCTTCACGGGTGCCATCCGGAGCGATCTCGGCGTTAGGGTCCAAGTTGAGCTCAGCCTGTGGTCCATGGCCATTCAGCATGGTTGCGAGCTGCTCTTTCGGCACGCCGTTCGACGCAACTTCCGTCACTTGTTCTGCTACCATGGAGTGATATCGACGTTCTGTTATCAAAAGAAAGAAAAGGGTAAAGTCGAGGGCCAAAAATGACTTCTTAGCAAAGCATGTCGTCGCAAACCAAAATAATCCTGTCTCTATATATACTTTTGAATCTGAATAGGATTTACCTTGGCAAGATCGAGAACGAACAAGGAATTCAGGGCAAGCGCGGGCGTTTTGTGAATAAGAACACTCCTGATTGGTCATCATGAACCCGATACGACTTCGCTGTTTTCCGAGTTGCAGCAATAGACTTCTATGTTTTTGTTGTCCTTGTCGTAATACTCGCCATCCATGGTACATTTCCAGCAAGTGTATGTTCCTCAGAAGTGGTAGACACGTCGTATTGGCCCAGAAAAAATAAAAGAGAGAGGAAACCGGAGCTGACAAATTTGATCGCCTTCCTTGTTCGCACGACAATTGGTCATCATGGAATTATCCATCCAAACGCTGATGTGTGGCGCTTTTTCCTTGTCTGTATCTTCCTATTCTCTTCTTGTTTTTCTTTCCTTACCCACTATAGTGATCCATCACTCTTGCTCATCTACGAACTTGTTGGTCTTATCTTACTTATCTCCTCAATGCAATGATGCACTGGCTTCCTTGTATCAACACGCCCTTTGCCTTTTTAGCGATTCCGCGTGATATCCGGAATCGGGCGTACGTCAGCGGCAGATGATTTAGGCGGGTGAGGAATCTCTTGTCCAGATAACAAGCTCCTGAAAAGTAGCTCTGCATAACTAAAAGATAAGACAGAAAGTAACTTTGAGGGATGGCTACACTTGACATCACATCGAATTTGTTTCACTCGTCGTTTTGTCTGACCATCCTGTATACCTTATATCTTGGCTGTCATAAAAATATCGTACTCAGCTACGTACATGTGCATAATGGTGCAATCCCGGATGTTGCTCCGCTGATGTCTCCCCTGTTTTGGCAAGACCATATATACTATGTGTATGCAAGTCGATGCTCCTCCCCTGCCTTACACTGTATACCTTTTATTTTTCTTAAAGCGAACCAAAAGAAAAGCACTGATTCTCAATTTTCTCTCCGAAATGCACTTGTTGCTTGACCGCTGCTTGACGGATCCAAATCCGTCAGTGTCCAGAACATCAAACCGCACTAAAACTAACGTCGATCCAGCATGCCAAGCCATCTACATCGTTATGTAAATAATAATGTGCAGGATAATGAACATACCGCTTGGATGGAAAGTTGCAGTAGGCCCTTCGGCGAGCTTGTATAGACACAAAAGAAGCGTCAATATACGGAAACTACGAAAAAAGGAGCAGAATATGATATTCACTGGGAATCACAGAATCAATATAGAAAAACAAGGTAGAAAAGCTAGTACAATTTAATCCATGGTAGCTTTCAGGAAGTCAACTGGCTCATGAAGGCGGGGCAGGGATGTGAGTGCGTGCCGCACAGGCATATACCATCGTGTATTCCATGCAGAAGTGAATGTCCATGCTGAATGCAGGGATCACACAAAGGGAGTGCTTCAACCGAGGTATGGGATATTATACAGGAACCTGTAAGAAGATTCAATACGTAAATATAATTTGTGTGTGCAAGAATTATGTAGCTTGTATGCATCCACATGAAGCACGTTTGATAGACTCATGCACAGAAGGTCAAATCGTGGAGATGTACAGCATTGACGATTTCCGGAAAAAGGTTCACGGCATGCCAAATCATACTCATATAATGGAGAGAGGACTGGGTCAGAATAGCAAAAAGAGTAATAAAGTCAATAATACTGCACGGATGCGCAGAACGCATCTGAGGGGTAGCTCTTACAGTGGCCATGTCATGACAGTTTCTCTATCATATAATGAAGTGTAATGAGGTGCTATAAAAATCTAAAGTGATGTCAAATGAGGTCAAATGTTAAGCAAAGAGGGTCCAGGATTGGGCACAAAAAAAAAAAAAATTAAAAATATAAATGGGCGGGGCCACAACCATAATAAACGATGGGATGGAAGAGCCATGCCCATATTTGGTAGAGTCCCTTCTTTTTCTCTGGAGTCCTTTTTCCCCTCTTTACTTGCACTTGCTCTCTCTCTTATTTTTCCTCTCTTTTCTTTTCTTCCTCCGTTCACGAAAGAAGCCAAAGCGAGAAAAAACAGAGTCTCCCACTTGGCTTTTTTTGCATATCCCTTTTGGGGCCATTTTCTTTCGTTCTTCTTCTTGCTTTCCTTCATATTTTGGGAAATATAAACACTCGCTCCGTTGAGTGTTTATTTTCAAAGGCAGAGACAGAGCCCAGGACACTCCAAAGTTTCCATTGCCAACCTCGACAGACATGACGACGACAACAACGATGCATCATAATGCAGAAATAAACGGTGTCAAGCAGCGAGATGATGAGGCTTCTGTGCCTGGCCAGGCAGAAGGGAATGGCCAGGTTGACGACACTACAACGAAAGAAGACGAAAAAGAAGCAGCGACGCAAAAAACAGACTCGGGTGTCTACCTCGCCATGATGCTGTCCGAGTATCTCGACCGAACTGCACACGACAACAAAAGCACGCATATTAAACATGATGCGGCAGAGGCAAAAGACGCAGCACAAGAGGGTGGCAACCACCTGGGCCAATTTGAAAACCAACACGCCGATGCCAACCCAAAAGACAGCAACCACGCTAGCGACAACAATAACAACAACAATAGTAATAATAACAGTAATAACAGCACGACTGCAGCCGAGACTGTGACTGAACTTTCCAACCTCATCTGGTAAGATAACAACCCTCACAGAGTCCAAGTCTTGGCTCACACTACTAAACCTCGGAAAAGGGTGCCTGCGCATAAGCATCCCCAGATAGCCCCGAGTGAATTTGTGAGCTGGCTCGAGGTGCATGGTGCATCCCCGACACGACGCGACTCGAAAATAAAGCGGCAAAAGTCGCGCCTGAACCGGTCCGTCTCGGCAAGCGATCTCGACGAGGACGACACCACGACCTCCAGCAGCAGCGATTCACCCGTCAGCCCAAGCGATGCAGAACTGCCCCCTTTTAGCCTTGATCAAGAAAAAGGTGCGAGCGAGTTATTTATATAACAATGACATCGTTTTGCTAATGTTGCACAGACCATCATCATAATGCTTTCTCCCGACAATCGACATCGGCCGATACTTCGCCTGTTTTGGCCGCTCCTACCCAGAACCGAGCTCTCTTGCGCCGCTCCGCCTTTTCGGCCAGACGGCGTGGCCGTGAGGGCGGCGAACGCAGACGACGCGGATCGCGGCATACAAAGCAGGAGGACGAGGATGAGGAGGAGGAGGAAACGAGACAAATATCGGGGGAAGGCGTCAGCTTGTACGACCGACCCGTGAGCCTGAGCGAGTTTATCGATTTTGGCAGCAGCAGTTTCGAGGGTGACTCCCAGCACGGCATCTTGTCCCGCGTCCATGATGCAGAATCACTCTACCTCACTCCAATGCAGCAACAGCAGCAAGAAGAACAGCAACCAGACCAAGAAAAGCCAAGCGACCTGAGCCAAATCCGCGAAGAACCGGAGGAGGAGTCATCCAGCGAAGCGGAAGAAAAGCTCGAGATTCCCTCCATATCATCACCGCCAGCATCCGTACCATCACCGACACCCTCTTCTCCACCTGTCTCAGAGCCACCAACAGCAGAGCGTCCATTAACGTCCAAGCGACCTAGTTTCAAACGCTTCTCGACCCAGTCCTCCGGCTCGACCACTGACAAAAAGGTTGAGCGTAAATCATCGTGGCTCGGCAACTTGCTGGGTGACAAGAAAAACAAAAGGCGCAACTCGGTCAAGGTCGACGATGAGCAGCGTAACAAACTGACGCGTGGCAACTCGACGCACAGCACTACAAGCAAAAAGAGTAAAAAAGGCGGCCTGGCCTCACTTTTGCGCACGTTCTCGCTCAAGTCCAATAAAAAAGACGAACTGAGCTCGCCTGAACCGACTAGCCATCGTTTGGAGCAGCCGTACACGCTGATGCCTCGGCAGTACATTCACAGCTATCGACTGCCGATCCACGTGGAAAGAGCGGTGTACCGTCTGTCGCACATGAAGCTCGCCAACCCGCGTCGGCCCTTGCACCAGCAGGTCGTTATATCCAACTTTATGTTCTGGTATCTCTCCATCATCAATCCTTCGGCCACTCAGCAACCTCACTCGCAACCGCAACCAGAACCACAACCTCAACCTCGATCGTCCCCACATTCTCCACCCTTGTCCTCAAAACAACCCCAGACGCCTTTCGACGAAAAGATCCATCACCATCATCAACATCATACCACGCATGACACGCGCCCTTCCTACCCTCAGGCACAGACGGCGGATGCAGAAGACGACGTGCCCCTGAGCTTTTATCATCGACCCAAGTAACGATATTAGGGCGTCTCATGGCCTCTTCTCTATTTTTTTCTTCATTTTCTTCTGTTTGTACATCTATCGTCACTCTATTTGTGTCCCTTACCATTTGTTTTCGTAATATCCCTCAACCTGCCGCCCTTTTTCCAACACGATCCCATTACCCACAACGCATTGGCGCACTCGCCGCCATTTAACATTTTTAACAAAGTTTGCCTTTTTTCTTTCGTATTTTCTTCCCTTCATAGTAGGGCTATGAAATAGAGGTTCGGGGCCGGACCGGCTACCGCGAGTGTTAGGCGGGGGTATATTAAGAAGCAAGATATATCTTTTCGTCTCTTTCAGAGCGTGCTGCCGTCAGTGATGGCACCCTCGAGTTTGAACTGCACGCCAGGGACACGATGCGGCGTGCCTGGCTGGGGAAAACGCGCGCCCCGGAGGTACGCGTACCTGAAATCGACTTGTTGCTCAAAGTCAAACTCGAACCAGGCCTCGTCAAAGCGGCAGTCTTCCAGGTTACTGTGCGCAAACGAAGAACGAGGGTCGATTTTATAGTGGCTAAAGTCAAGCCCGTGCAGGTCTTTGTGCTCAAGCTTGAAGGTGACAGACGGCGTGGAAGAGGGCGGGTAGAGCCGCGCGAGCTCCTCTGCCATGGACAGTATTCGTGTATGAGATGGATGGCATGCGTGTATTGAGTAAGTCCACGTTATTACCTTGTGTGACCACAGGGAGACCTGTCCAACGTAGCTTCATCAAATCTAACAAGACAGTCAGATTTATACATAGTATATTGTCGAATATTGGGGGACAAACCTTGTATCTGGTAGTATTGTGCCTCCTGCATTAACTCGTCCATACTGTTGACCAATAGTTAGTATTCCATGCGCCACGCCCTCTTTCACCATTGACTTACATTTTTGGATCATCTCGAACACTATCTGGGATCTAAAATTACATAGAATATATGCGAAGAGTTAATTACACAAACCACACAATCATGGTAAGGCATACTCTCTGATCACGCAAATAGTTGAGGACAATGCGGAAGACGGTGCTGTCGCGGTCAATGAAGAAGGAGCCATCCGCTTCACGACGCTTGGAGAGTTTAGGGTCGGTAACACGTTTAGCAAGGAGTGAATTCGGATCTCTTGTGAGCGTGGTCAAGGACGTCGTGAAAAAGTCGCCGCCAATGTTGAGTTTGACCTTTTCATTTTGGAATTTGCGCACCTCTGTGCATGCATAAAAAAAAAAAGCAGTGGTTGAGATCACATGCAATGTAAACACTACGTAACGGTTATAATATGGATTTTACCTTGGATGAGTTCACGCTCGCGATAAAACTTCTTTTTTTCTGTCTCCAGAAGCGTCTTGCGGTCGACCAGCTCGTTTGAGAGCTCGAGATAGGATTGCTCGACCTTGTTATGCAGCGCACTGTTCTTTTTTTCGAATTCGTCTTCCACGGTCTGCAGCTCCTGCATCAGTGCGCCAATGTCCTTGTGGAGTTCTGCAGCAACATGAAATGAGTCTTTTGTTTGCTGACAAAGAAGCGCACTGCATACCTTGTCGGCGAGCTTTAAAAGTATCGCTGACTCTTTGCCACCGCGGCAAATGTTCTGCACTTGATGAATATATAATACTTATATGAGCTGACTATCAGATACTTACCTTGGTAGACGGCAAACATGGAGGGCGCAATCGGCTCGTCTGTGTCAATCTCCCCGGCAGTACGAAAGGGTGTGGGCGTGCGGATCGGCTGAGGCGTGTCCGCCATGGCGGATTCAAACATGATGACGCTGCTCGAGGCATTCGAATCTTGCGATATCGGATACTCTGTACCCGCCTGTGCAGACAAGGCATCAAAGAAGGCCGCCATAGGAGAAGAAGAAAGAACAAGTTGGAAAGGGAAACAGACAAAGGAAAAAACCAAAAAGACAACAGGGTTTAACCCATGAGGCATACCCAGTGTAACACATGACAGCACGAGAGGCACACGACTACCAACGGACATATCCATCAAAAAAATACGTGTGTTAAGTCTATACATTTCTGTTTTTTCTTCTGGTTCCTGTTTCTAGGTTGCAATGATAATGATAATGTGTGATATTAAGACAACACGGATTGACAGCGACCACAGAGGGTATCCGCCTCATCTGCATGATAGTTCCAGCACCGCGGGCATTTGTGCCTTGACGACGGTCGTGCTACGATACGACACCCTGCAAAAGCAAAAAAAAAAGTGTGCCCTTTGATGAGCCCATGACCTCCACTCGGCAACAAGTGTCTGCATTTACCTTCAGCTTCTCTTTCAAACGGGCCCGATACGCCATCATTTGCATGTACGGTCACGCGGGAAGTCAGGAACAGCGACGCCAATTCGGCAGAAGGTACGCTCTTCAGAATCTCGCTGAGCTCTGCGTTTGGCACCAAGTCAATCTCGGCCTCGAGCGATGACCGCACCGCCTTGTCCTGACGCGCGGCTTCGAGGACTTGGTTGACCTCGGTTTTGAGCCAAATCAGTTTCTGCCACTTGGTTTCCAGGGCAGGTTGCCGCCACGCGTCATCCAGAGAAAGCCAGCCCGTCTTGAACACGGATGACGCAGGATGTGTGGTAAGCGCACCGTAGTGCTCGTAGATCTCCTCGGCGGTGTGACACGCGACGGGCGCCAGAGCCTTGGTGTACGCCGACAGCACATGATAGAGCACGGTCTGCGCCGTCCGTCGTGACGCGGCGTCTGTCTTGTCATTGTACAAACGGTCCTTGACCACGTCAAAGTAGAAAGCCGAAAGCGTGTTTGTCGTAAAGTGCTGGACGTGGTGCATGGCTAAAGCAAAGATACAGTTTGTGTGAGCAGAAAGCAGATGGCAAGACAATGCTGAATTTACCCCGGTTGAAAGCAAACTCGTCGTAGCACTCGGTTACTCTCTGCCCAAAGCCATGAAGCTCGTGGAGCATATATTGATCGACCTACTCCCGAATAATGAGCAGCCTAGATCGCATGACATTTGTATACAATTACCTCTTTTAGATCGGCGTAGGGCACACAATCAGAGGCGTGGAAATCGTTCAGATTGCCCAACAAGAACCGGGCCGTGATACGCAACTTGCGCATCGTTTCCGATATTTGGGCTAAACCCTAGACTCAGTTTTCGTCTCACTCACATGCACACATCCTAAACATACCAAGAATAGTGGATCCAATCGAAACGTCACGGGTGTATTCGCAGTTGGCGACCCACATGCGGAGCACATCTGTACCATAGGCCGGCCATTTTTTCTTGTCCTAACACGCACAGTCTCAGCTTAAACCGCAGTAGTATTTTCACTCGTCGTTCTTTTTACCTTGCCACCGTGTGTGACGAGCGAGGGCACGATGACGTTGCCAAGACTCTTTGACATCTTGTGGCCTTGTTCGTCCAGCGCAAAGCCATGAGTGATGAGTGTCTCGTAGGGCACCTTGCCCGTAGTAGCAACTAGAAAGAAAAGTGAGCCATGATTCACGGAAATATATGTCAAGACTTACTAGATGTCAAAAGGGACGACTGGAACCAACCGCGGTGCTGGTCACTGCCCTCGAGATAGATGTCCGCTACCGGTCGGTCCTCGCTGGATGATGGGACCTGTCAGCTCTTTCAATATACCTTCTCTTCTTTCCATTACCGCTTGTCAAGCATAGTCCAGGAGGTACCGCTATCGAACCAGACATCCATGGTATCATAGCCGCGGCGGTAAGTCCGGCCATTGTTACGGTACTCAGGTGCGACAAACACCGCATCATCGGGCTCCTCCCACCACACGTCGGTGCCGCGCGCATCAAAGATTTCAATAATGTGTTCGACGTTGGCGTCAGTCAGCAAGGCCTCGCCCGTCTCGACATCGTATAGGGCCGGAATCGGGACACCCCAGGCACGCTGACGTGAGATACACCATTCCTTTCGTGATAGTGTGAATTGTTCCAATCGTCGAATGGCTTCCGAGAGGTCAGCACAGAGAAACGCAGATGATATGTTTACGATATACTTACAAGCGTCGGGGACCATCTTCACGGACTGAAGGGCCTTCACTGCTTCTTTTTGCAAGCCCTCGACGTTGGCGAACCACTGGGCGGTGGAGCGTAGCATGACGGGTTTCTTCGTGCGCCAGTCATAAGGGTATTTATGGACATAGTCATTCTGGAGAACGAGCGCGCCACGCTTTGTGATGGCATCGATCACGGCCGAAGTTCCCTCAGTAAAGGCAAAGAGCCCCGCAAACTCACCCGCTTCTGCGGTGAACTTGCCGTTATTGTCGACTGGGACATGTTAGCTTTAATCCTACCAAAAGTAGAGATAGAGGCTTACCTGGGCTGAACGGCTCAATGCCGTGCGGTTGGCAGAGATCGTAATCCTCCATACCGTGGCCGGGCGCGCTGTGGACGAGACCGGTACCTGAGTCGGCCGTGACGTGTGTGCCACCGAGGATAGGCATGCTTTCCCGGGTCAAAGGGTGGGCATACGTCGTACCGATGATGTCGCGCCCCCACACGGTATCGAGTACTGTGGCAGTTTCGGATCCTGTTTCGGCCTGGAAGGCTTCCAGACGGTCCTTAGCGATCAAATAGAAGCCTCCTTTTTCGCCGGAGAGTTGTGCGGCGACATATTCGAGGTCAGGGTGCACCGCAACTGCCTGTAGTAGGGAGTCAGAAAAACCATCGATCACTTTAAAACAAACTTACTCGGTTGGCAGGCAGGGTCCAGGGCGTGGTAGTCCAAATAACCGCATGCAGTTGATCCTTGAAGTCCTTCCACTTGGTCTCGAGCTCAGCACCTACAGAATACGGTCAACCACTTCACAAGCAGGTCACCTCCCTGTCAAAACTTACTGAGCTTCTGGATCTGAAACCGGACGTGGATGGACCGCGAGACATGCTGCTCGTTGTACTCGAGCTCGGACTCGGCCAGGGCGGATTGCGAGGAAGGCGACCAGTAGACAGGCTTGAGCTGGCGATAAATGTAGCCGCGCTTCATCATGTCGCAAAACACGCGCAGCTGGCGGATCTCATAGTCTCGATCTAAGGAAAGGGATCGATATATGAGCGATGAAATAGATAGGAAATACTAGAGAAATCTTACCCAAGGTACGATAGGCATGGTCCCAGTCTCCCATGACGGCCCAGCTCTTGAAGCTCTGCTTTTGCTTTTCAATCTCGGAGAGTGCACGTGCCCTTGCGAGTTGGCGTACTTCTTTCGCGGACAGTTCAGTACCTTTTTTCTGTAGGATCATGAGTTATAGGTAGTAATTCTACTTTTCTACACTTGCTCTGATCTGCTCGAGTGCCTTGAGTTCAATGGGTAGGCCGTGACAATCCCAGCCAGGGCGGTACCTATATGGATAGTTGACACATGTATGAACACACATATTACCACGAGAAACATGGCTTCTGCTTCCGCCTTACATGACCCTATGGCCTCGGAGGACCTTGTAGCGATTGATGATATCCTTTAAAATCTTGTTCATCGCATGGCCGGAGTGGACGTCGCCGTTCGCATAGGGCGGACCGTCGTGTAGAATAAACTTGCTCCCCGGGTTCTTTGCCAGCTGTGAACGCAACGCTTCTGTTATCCAAGGAGATCTCATGCCATGCCATGCGATTCTTTTTTTTTTTTCTTTGCTTGCCTGCCATTCGTAAAGGTCCTTCAGGCATCGATCGCGGAATTGGTGCTCGCGGTTGACGGCGTCGGCTCGTAAAGGGAAAGGTGTCTTTGGCAGCAGGAGCGTCTCACTGTAGGGATTCTTTTTTGCCATGGTTGCACTCGTCGTCGTCAATGCACGGCATGGCTGGAGCCGTACCAGGCGCACTCGCGATCGCCACATGTTCTTGAAAATAAAGACAACAAGCAAGCACTTGCCCTAATTTTGACAGCCCCCCTCCCTTTTACCCCGCCACGCACGGACATCTTTTTAGCCGGAACAAAAAGGTACAAAATATGCAAACGTTACATGTAGATGTATCAATATTCTCATTATCAAGTGTTATTAAGAGTAATTTTCATCAAGCAAAGGGGTAGTCAGTGGTGACATAGGGTGTGTTGACCCAATCAGGATCGTCGTCGTCGCTGAAGCAGCCGAGAGGCAAGGTCGTGCGGCCTCTGGCGATGGCATACACTTTTTCGAGCTCTTTGAGAGGGAGAGGCGATAAGATATGCAAGGCTTGCTTGTCTTGGTCCACCGCACGAATGATACCCAGCCCGATGCACGACGTGCCACGTACAGGGGGTGGCATACTATAAGCACCCGGCGTATACGTGGGCTATATAAAAGCGACGTAAATATGCCTATTCATTGTAATATATTTCCTTTTGCTTACCATCTTGCGGTCATCTTCCTCCCCCTCCTCCTGTGTCTCGTCTTCGAGGCGCTCAAACAAGGCGACAACCGTACCATTGAGCGAATACAGGAGCTGGTCAGGTTGGACGTCGTCATAGAGGTGCCAGATATACTGAAGACCCTTCCAAGCAAGCTGCCACGGCGGCTGCTGTGTGAGTGGGCGATCGAAACGCCACCAGCGACGATGGAGCTGGCCGAATGCTTCGCGCTCCTGATAAAAGTAGGACAGAGTCGTCAGCGTCCGGCAGTCGATGGAGCGGCGCGGGTCTTGTTCTTCATGCGCGGCCAGAATGGAATCTAGCTTGTAGACGGTACGTGGTGCGCTGCCTATGGGCGTGACCGAGGCCTCGAACGAGCTGGCTATATTGTTCTCGCGGATCGGCACGCAGAACTGGAAGATGCTGTGCGGGTTGGCGTCCCGAACGAGGCTAATGAGCAGATCAAAGCCAAGACTCGTGATCCAGCCGCTCGTGTTGATCACCAGTGGCACGTCCTCATACCGCTGCTGCCAGGTTTTAACGAGCTCGGCGACGCCATCGAGATAATAGCCAGGATTTTCCTTTTGCGAGAGTGAGCCGAGAAAGACGCTCCGAGCAGGGGGAATGTGCTGGTGCGTAAAGGGCGGGCCTAGCAGCGGCGCGTCGAGGATATGGAGCGTCACAATGCCGGCCGGCGCGAGTTCGGCTTGGCCGAGATCGGTCTCGATAAACGCTACACGCTTGTGCCTTTTAAAGACGATGAGATTTCCTACGTAGGCGGAACCAGTAGAGGAGGGAGGAGCTTACACATTCAAGAGACGGTTGACGAGGAAACGGCTGAAGCTGGACTTGCCACAGCCTTGCGGGCCGCACACGACTGCCGAAAAAACACCGTTGAGGCGAGCCTGGATCTCCTGTTCCACCATTTTCTCCCACTTGGGCGGCATGGTCAAGAACTTGCTATTCCTAGGGTCGTAAGGTTCCTGATGAAAATTGACATTAGAAACCTCTACACGCAAAACCTATATTAAGACTTACAAACTGGAAACCAGGGACGGAATTGATGGGCTCATAAGAGTGGGGGTGATGGAGGGCAAACACGTCCCTGAAGTCAGTGTAGCGACCAATGTCGGCCAACCCACACCAGGCCAGACTTTTAATGACCAAAACGACCTTGGTCTGCGGCGTGCAGAGCTTGCCTAACCAGGACACCCAGTCAGCATCGACTTTGGACGCAATTGCGCCATTTTCGGTTGAAGAGGACTTGCTGCGCGCAGTAGCTTTGAGGGTCATGCGCGCATGCGAGTGGGGCGAGAATACGGGCCAAAAGGCAAGGGAATCGGGTGCCGAAAAGGTGTCGTGCGTGATATGGGTCACGACTTCGCCCGGTGCAGAGCAGACGCTTCCGTTGATGTTTACCGCCCCCATCAAGGGTGCGATCAGAGCCATGCCTGAGAAGGCGAATATCTATAGACATACAAATAACGATGAGCGAAAGAGTGCCGGACTGCAGTAAGATCCCCGTACCTCGTCTTTCTTGAGTGCGACGCAGAGGTGTGGCTCGCCATTGGCCTCAAACGCTACGACATTGTTGGCTGAGGGTTCAAACGTGCCGTGCTTTGCCTCATTGATCAGCCTAAGCAGGAGTGAGTTTCTCTGTTACATTGCTCTAGCTTTCTTGCTTACTTTTGACGAGCGCGATTGACGACGGGACGCGCTGCCGGGGCCGCAGTGGCCTCGACCGTAGTAGTTTCGACCGTAGTTGACCTGACTGCAGTACGTACCGTCTCGACGGTGGTTTCGACGGGCGACGTGGGAGAGGCAGCCTGACGTTCGCGCAAGCGGCGCATCGCAACCGCACTGAGGCGTTTCGGCGGTGTATGCTGTTCTTCAACCGTGGAAGGCGTCTCACGTTTGTCTTCTTTTTCTTCTTGTCGTTCTGCTGGCTCTTGCCGAGGCGTATCTGGCTTGGATTCGCGAGGAGGCGTCGGTGTGTGTTCTGCTGCAAACTTTTCCGACGCCTGCAGCGCCTCTTCGCGCAGGCGGCGACGCAGGGCTAGCGCGCTTTCCTTTCTTCGCGTGCGCTTGGGTGGCGCGGGTTCTGGCGCAGCGGGACGCTTTCGCGACGACGGCTGTTCTGTTTGTTGTTCTTGTGGTTGCTGTTCCTGTTCGACTTTGTCTGCCTTGGGAGCTGCTGTAGTCTTCTTTTTTGGTTTCTCAGTCTTTCGCTTAGGTGTTTTGGGTTGAGTGTTGTCGCTTTGGTGTTTCTTTAAAGCTTCGAAGCGGGCAGCGAATCGAGGAGGGACGTCAATCGTAACGGCTGTCACTTGTTTGACGAAATGTACGTGTTCGAGATCTGACTTGGATGCATCCGAAGCATTGCTCACTTTTCCAGTCTTGGATTGCCCTTTCGCTTTAGGGGCGGCTTTTCTGGTTGATTTCTTGTTGCTTGCCATGGCTGAAAGTTCAAACACGGGAATGCAAGAAAAAAAATCGAGCGCGACCGACAAGAGAAGACCAGAAATTGATAGAGTTCAGCATGAAATAAAGTAAAAAAATTTCCCTGCGTGGATGAACACATGGGCTCCACTGCACATCAAATATAGAGCTTTCCGCAATATTATCCTCAACATATACGTCAAATCAGCTGGTAAAGACGTTGATATAGGCATGCAAATGCAATTTACATATTTTAGGATGCGTTAGATGAACGATATACTTGCACAGTGCTTCTACTTTGTTAGTCATCGGCCTAGTAGTTAGTACGCATGGAAGAGCAAGATATTGGTCTTGGTATGTGGACCATACCCAGCCGACCATGGCTTCATAAAACAATACAATACAGTATTCATACTCTTCTTTACCCGCCGATATACATATGAGCACCGTAACCATACAGTGTGTCGGCATTTGCAGGTATTATCAACTACGCCCGTCAGGTATAACGGTAAACGTCGGCTGCTTAACCGTCATCTACTGTTGTTCTGTAATGCTCGCCTCCTACCATATAAAGAAATCGGCTGGAATATGTCACTTAAAAAATTTTGACACTACAGTGGGATTGATACTATACGTATATCGTAGAAAGTTTGATGCAGCAGACGCACAGCATCCATATTTGTGTGTGTATACCATACATATGCTATATGTGTAGCCATGACTGCAAACTGCTTTTTATTTCAAAGATCGGAGATCACGCCCCTGTGTCTCCATCAGGAGAAATTAATGTGGTGAGAATTATCATGTATAAACTCTCCCATTTTCAATACTCTTATATAATACCATCGCTGGTCTGTCAGACCAGTCCACTTGGATTTCCAGTACGTAGACATGAAAACACCGCTTTCCCATCTGCGTGATTCTATGTGTCTTTGGATATCTGCGTATTGTATGTACGCATCCTCTATTAGACTCGAAACATTAACAGAAGATACTGACACTGCTCTCTAGCTATTGAGTTGCATTATTTCCATTATTGCAGTATTAAGGTGACAGGCTTGCTTCAGTCTCTGCACAGGTACGAATGGCGACCGCGCCGGCTGTGATAGCTTCAAACAAGAGCTTCAGCTTCGCGGGGTCAGTCTCACACTCGATCTTGACCGTGAGCGCATCCAGCTGCCTTATGATAGGACCGCAATAGGCATTCGCCTCGAACGAGACATTGTGAGTCTGTGTGCTCGTCTGAGATGGTTCCTCCTGCTTGACAGGAGCCGGCGGTGCTGCAGTGGGAGCTGCGTCGCGTGTAGATGAGAATGCTGTGACATGTGTACTTTCAGACGCTATAGGAGCAGCAGGAGCAGCAGGAGCAGTAGAGGCTTCTTTTTTCTTTTTCTCTTCCTCGGCAGCTTGCTCTTCTGTGAGATAGACACGTTCGCAAATGACGCAGGTCATGCGTTTGGATGGATCGCGCATCAAGGGAATCTGAATGGGCTCATGAGTTTATCAATGGGATATTTGAGTCAGAAAACTTACAGCGTAGCAAGCAGGATTAGGGCACTCATCGTTGAGCAGGGCCCAGCGCTGCAAGAGACGTTTGCCAATTAGTTCGGAGGCACGACTCGACTGCTCACGACGTTCGCGTGCTATCCGCTGCTCATCCGTGGGGCTTGGTACGGCTGCGCGCTTGGCGGGCTGTTCCTCTCGCTCCCCTTCCTCACTGATGGAACCTCGTTTGGCCGGAGGAGCGGTTTCCTTTTCGGGAGTGGGTATGCTAGCGGGTGGTCTGGTAGAAGAAGAGGAAGACGAAGACGACTGGGTGGGAAGTGTGTCGTGGGTGACGCAAAAGTGGACAGAGCCATCCTTGGATCGCATAATGGGCACATAACAATCGGGCACCTTGCACTTTTCATTCGTCATGACCTTTGAAAAAGTAGGTAATGAGTAATACAATGTGCCATACAAGTTAGGCATACCCAGCCCTGGAGCATATACGTGCTCAGCAGTGACATTGCATTGTCGCTGCTACCTGAACTCGGGTTTTGCAACATGATCGATCAGCAGATTAGAGGTACAAGATACTGAGAAATGTGAGTGGTTCAGGCGGAAACATTTGGGAGCGCCGCTTTTTGACAGCCTTCCTGGGTTATCTCACCAATGTAAATTCATTACTCATTGGTGAGAAACGTTATCCATCATAAAAAAAGCATACATCTAGAGCTAACCCACATGATATAAAATAATGAATATGACAGGAGGTATAAGCTGCACGTCTATAGTCGTCAGGGTCATATACGGTACAGGACGCTGAGTAGCCCTTTGGCGACGCGCGCGTTCAAATTTATTCATACCTTCATGTACGACTGGAAGATACACTTTTTTTTTGCAGTATCGCGTATCTGTCTGGAGATAATGGAGAGTTAGTAGGGAAGATGATAGCGTTTGGAACGGACATGATGAGTTGTTGAGTTCATTTACCCCTGGACCTTCTAACTTTTGGTCACCACAGGCAGCAAGCACTCCGCAAGAAATGCTCGTCAATTTACAGGAGCACTCTCACTTGGCTATCACTCTGTTGCCCAGAATATAGACTTTCATGTGTCTGCTCGAAGTACGCTTGCACGGAAGCATCATCTACGGAATCCCATCCATATATACTGTAAATTCCCATGTGAATTTTAGCAGGACTTTTACCATCAGCGTTACCTGAGTACTGCTTCCATTTTTACGGCAGAGTTAAGCTGTATACTGTACATATAGTAATGTAAATACAGTGGTACATAGTGTGTTTTTGGCTACTCCTATCCGAGTATTATCTTCGAATGATGGAGCTATTCGTGACCTTTTGCCAGAGCAATTCTCCGCTCAAGACGCATGTCCATGTTGGCGAACAAAGCAAAATAAACAAGCATCCCTCTTGCTGCAATGCACTGCGTGTGTGAGATCACCATTGACAGCAGAAGATGCAATCTGTTATTGATCTCCTTAGCACCATACAGATATGATGTGCGATAGAATTACAGAATCTGCGTATCATCTCGTACAGATCATCACCTTTGTTCGTGCTGATGCGCATCAAAGAGATCCCAGAGCAAATATCTGAGGATCGCGTGTATAGCCCTCATACCAGTTACATGATCACTTTGCTGAGACAAGCACATATGCACACCGGCACGATCAGAGACCGTGTTCTCAGCACGTGTGAATCATGTCAAAAAACAGAAAACAGAAAACACGTTTTACATACAGATATTTTTTGCTTTACGGCCGTCATTTGCATTTAAAAACAAACAAAGGGCACTTTTATGCATGAGCGCCAAATACTAGCAGGTCTGTATCATACAGTTGTTAGGTGCTTTTATGGACTTTTGGCTGACTTCAAATCCCCGTCATTATAGCATTATTCAAGTCACATAAGCTGGAAGATGAACATCCATTCGGTACTCTGCACGAAAAGGAACTGTATTTTTTTCTCTTTTTGCCAGATGATTTTCTGCATATCAATCAGGAGGCGGGAAGCCGCGCTATGTCCCATCCTGGACTCATGAAACAGCATGACTAGCCAAATATGTTGCATGTCACTTTACACAAAGGCGGCGGGCACAATTCGTGCTATATACGATGGGAAGTGGATAAACTGAGGCCACTACGATAAATGGACTCTCGTGTAGAGTACAAATGAGACGCACTGAATAAAACATCTGTGAGCATTTACAGTTAGCTTTTCTGATAATGAGGCTAGGTTTCGGCTTAAATGTGTATAAGGTAACTATATGCGTAGATGCATTCGCCGACGTGCTTTTGGTACGTTCATTTTCCACTATTTGCACTCATAATATGCCCATTATTATCTGTAGTGTCCTCATTAACGCTAGACCGTTAAAGCTATGTAGATTCTTACTCATATTCTCTTATTGATGGGTAAGGATGAGAGTAAAGAAGATACAGTCTCCAGCAGTTGATTTTTATACGAGAAGAATAGGGGCAAGTTAGAGAAATACTGAAGATATGCTTGTATGTCACAAGTGCATTAGATAATTTACATGGGGCGCTTACGACAAATAAAATCCCATATCGGCGAAATAAGAGAAATGTCCTCTTTTTACCACTGGATGCATATGCTAAGTGATAAATATCTACTCCTTCGCCTATCACGACCACGGCGGAGCATGGCGAGGTTGCTATGACTTTCCGATGTAAATTTTGTTCTCCAATATGATCATGTCACCATGTTGGCACTTAAGTGGATTATGTCATGCCACGCGCTGCAAAAGACGACACAGCACAGTGTAGCTTGGCAATAGTAAAATGGGTGCAATATGTGATTATTGGCTGTGTTCAGACATTCCATATATTTTTATCTGTCATATCTACTCAGACGCAACGATACAAGCCTTTCACTTTACTGATTTTGGTTTTATCTCTTGAGTTATCCGAGTGACATCCTCGGTCCGCGGCTATTTTCATGAAAGAAACGTCAAAATAAGCATTTCAAGGTATACAGATATACGTACCGTTCATTGAGCTGTGCGATCATTTGCGTACACAAATATGCATGCGCGAACGCGAAGAAGCTCTTCCCAGTTGTACCGAATTATGTCAGGAGCAAAAAAGGGGAGTCGATGCTGCATATTTAATTTGCAGGTCGCTGCCTAACCTTCAGAAAGTTGTTGTGGATGTGGCGTAAAAAATCAAGCTTCACTTTATTCGTAAAACAATCTGGCAGTGTACTAAAATATGCGGAAAGTTAGAATTTGAGGTGTCAGGGTACTATTCATGTGGGCGAAAAACCACAGTCTTTAGACTTTTAAGTCTGTCGTCCACGCATATATAAAGAGACCCAAGAGTACATACATTCGCTACGGACAACCAGCACCCTCTTTTAACCATTATGCGTTTCACTTCTCTCACTATCATTGCCGCTGCTTTCCTCGTTGCTGCGTCTCACGCGGCACCTGCACTACCACCACCACCACCCGGTATCCATACGCCTGAGCCGGAGAAAATTGACAAACGCGAGCCTCAAATTCCCTCCAAGCTCCAGGCATCTAAGCGCCAAGAGGGCGACATCACGGAGTCTGAGAACAAGAATCCCGTTGTGAAGCTACCCGACCTTGCCGAGCCAGAGGATAAGTCGACCTTGAAGGTTACCAAACGCCAGGATGATGATGAGGGTTACTCCATTCTGCGGAAAAAGCGCCAAGAGGGTGACTTCACGGCGTCTGGGGGCAAGAAACCCGTAGTAAAGGTCCCCGACCTTGCCGAGCCAGAGGATAAATCGACCGTAAAGGTCGACAAACGCGAGCCTCAGGCGCCGCACAAACGTACAGAGTATGTCGACGATCCTATGAAGCGCGAAATAGTGAAACGTTTCGGCCTTGCCACTAAGTCTGAGGACCAGGAGGCGGCGCGCGCTGCTCCGCCGCCCTAAGTAGGGGCCCCGTTCTTTTTATAAATAATAAAATAATTTTGTCCTGTAACTAATTACGTAAGCAAGACAAAAGACCCGGGTTCAATTCCCATCAGGGTGTCTGGCAAAGTGGACGGCTTTGAGCTATGAAGGGTACCTGACGTCAATCTTCATCAAGGTATCTTACCCGTGTCCTTCAGTAAATGTGAACCGCGTGATGGTAAAGTAGGCCGATGAATCCTCTGAAACGCGAAAGATACCTGACGTCAACACCTGTCAGCGTCCTTATCTTTACGCTCTTTTTTCCATTGGTAAAACGTGGATTGCGTGATAGCTTGGTTAGCCAATGGAACCTATGAAACTTGGAAAAAAGCTCGACGTCAATATCTGTCAGGTCCTTATCTTTCACTTCTCCTTTCCCATTGGCACAGCCCGCCCGTGTTCTTGCATGAATATCGATTGACACGCGCTCTTTCTCATAAAAGGTCTTCTGCTTTCTCCCGCGTCTACTTTCTTCTTCTTTCCTTTCCCCTGGTCAAGTCCTCTTCCTGGCAAGTACATAAGAAAAGGATTATGTCTACAAGTATAAGCTTATAAACGCAACATATACCACTGCGTCTCCCAAGTCCCTCTGCCACCCTCTGGGCAAAAAGCTATCCCGGAATTAAAGGACAGGTATCGTAATTATCCCAGAAAATAATCCTTTAATAAGCGCTGAAACTCATTTTGTAGGTCTTAGTCTGGGATGGAATAAGCCCTTGATTCCGTTACTATCATTAATACTCATAATTATCGAGAAGCGACATTTGAGCCAATCATCGATCGCGTAATAAACATTACCAACGTCTTCTAGACCATGTCTGAAAGAAATATGCAAGAGCGTACATAATCCCTAGGCCTCTTATATCATCTCATTTACTGGTAATCCATGCATTTTTTTTAAAAAAAATGACTATCTTATATGTCCTAGATTAAATGCATGATATATGGATCAGCTGATAGCTAAGATTACCAGTTGATAAATACTTGCTTGTGAATACAGTAGGTACCTTTCAATAGCGGTGACGGCGGCTCTTAGTTGGCCTCTCCTCTTCACGAGTCAATTGAGTTTGCGAACTAAGACTTGAGGGTGCTAGAACTAATGCACTCGGTGGCATTGACGCAGCTTCTAGCTGCTACATTAACATGATACGTCAGTGTTAGGCCATGTGTGAAACATTGAGTAACAGTCTTACCTCCAGCAAAGTGTCCTCATTGGCAACGTAGTCGCGGAGCGCATACCGGAACTTGTTTCGCCAGCTTCTTGCTAAAAGATGGCTCGCCGCCCAGGAGTTGATGCAATGGTCAAGTTCGAGACCATACCTCGCGCACCTGTCTTCAATAATGAGTATGTGCTATATAAGAACCTGCTACATGCGCCCATGCTGTACCCGGACTCAACAAGGCTGCTCATGCTCTGAGTCAGAGTGGTCATACAGTATGTCCTTGAGGATCTATCAAGCACTCAGCTGGAGACTCAAGCGTTCCTTACATATCTGAGACAAGCGTCCTACTTGTCCTTCTGAGATTGTTCGTTGACATATGTAAAGAAAACGGAATAAAAAAGTGGAAGCGAAAAAGTTAATAAATGTACGCAGCGAGCTAATGAAAAGGTATTATACGAGCCGCGTATCAGACTTATGCACCACGCGATAACCATATGCTTACGCTCTGTGTTCGATAACAAGGGTATGATGAGTGACCCACAGGCATGGCAGCCCCGATGGTATCGTGTGATACACATGTTGTAACGAATCAAAGGCAGCAAAACTTGTTGCTATGATTATGAACAATTATCACACATACAATATATATACATATATATATATATATCCTATCATGAATATTATCACCGTGTCAAGGAAGGCTGCAGTAAAACAGCTGAAAAAAGTCATGAAATTCAAGGATGGAGGGAAAAAAGAGAAGACTGCAGCGAAAAACGTGCGTGTGAATATGAAATAAAACGGGCCTTCGGCGCATCAGCCACGACTACTACTGTACAACATGTGCTAGATCTTTTTCTGTCGTTACGAATAACGACGTGAGCTGGTGATATTGTTTACCCGTAGTTCCATCCGTCAATAAACATAATGAAGGAAGGCTTGACTCAGCAAGTCAGAAAGCCCAAGAAGCTCATCAACAGCAGTAATGACGGAGATAGCGTCAAATGTTTCTGCGGTTTAGGAATGGATAACAGAACTTTTCCAAAACCATTATGCATTGTGCTCTACGCGTGCGCACATTGCTACCGACAAGCAAGAGAAAGGCAGTTGAGATAAGCAGCAGGGGCGACGTGCATGATAGTAAGTTGTCGCGTCAAGAGTACATGGTTTTAGACATCGATAACCTTCTTCTGATGTATACCTGGCCTGCGGTCTTCTTCCTCTCCTCTCCTTCTGTCTTCTCCTCCGTTCGCGCCTCTTTCTCGTTTCCGTTTGCTCCCCTCACACCAGTAGTTTTTTTTTCTGCTTTTTCCTCTGCCAGTAAGTGAAACATATTCATGTCTATGCATTGAATATGAGACATTATCACACGTTTCAGTTCCGCTCCTTCCTCGCTTCCCTTTTGCTTTTCTTCCTCTCCGATTCATCTCCCTTCCTTCTCCCCCGTTTGCGTCATAGTATTGCGTCATAGTAAAGAAAATAAAGGGTAGTCTTGAAGATTACAAAAAGTATAAGCTGCAGGTTCTCATATACGATACAGGACGCTGCATAGCCATTTGGCGACGCGTGGACTCAAATCTATACCTTCATGTACAACAGGAAAAAAGACCCCCCCCCGCACCTCATTATAACAGAGTAGGATATCTGTCTGGAGATGAGGGAAAGCAAATAGAAAAATATTGGCAATTTGGGACGGTCTATAATAAAAAAAAAGGCGGTTGTTTGAACGTGTATAAGGTAACTATGTGCTAGGCACATTCATCAACGTGCTTATTATCCACTAGTTGCGCTCCTAACGTATTACATACTTATCTGCTGTGTCCTTATGAAAGTTAGATCATTTACGCTATGTAGATTCTCACTCATACTACCTGTTTGATAATTTGAGGATGAGATTAAATAAGATATACAAACTCCATCAGTTATTTTTATATATGAGAGGAATAGGGGCAGATTAGAAAACTAGTGACGGTAAGCTTGTATGCCACAGGTGCATCACATAATTCCATGTGGAACGTTCACGACATGAAAGACACTCTCGGCGATATAACGAGGGATGTTTTTGCCACTGAATGCTAGGTGGTCGAGTGGGTAAATTTTACGTGTTTGCATAAAAGCAATAAAACTAGCTTATCGAGAGAAGGAATACCGGTGCATATAGACCATTGCCTTGTGCACATCAGTGTGTGCAAAAGCGACTCCTTTTCGGCTTACATTCGACGGTGTCAACATACGATTTCAGCACTGCCTCAGAGGCAGGATATGGCTCAAGCAAAAGTGAACAAATGGAGCACATGATAAGAAATATTGCTCAAGTTTAGTTTGATATATTAGACAACTTGCCCTTACCAAGTTTACGTAATAATGATAGCCCGCATAGTAGGTATATTAGTGGTAACAACTACAAATGATCAAGGAGATTGCACCTTATTACACTGGAGCTTTGTATAACTGAGATCGACTATGAAACTACGACGGTGGCTAAGGTTATGCAATTGGCGCACTTTCTACCCTTGTCCTTTAATGTTCTGCAGCATGCGGATCTCAAGGAAGTCATCTACTGTACACTTTATGTAACCTAGCTTCTAAGCGAGAAAAAGAATACCTATAGCAACATGTGATGCTGATCCTACCGTATTACACCTGCGTTAACCTGTGAAATCAATTCGTTGTTGAAGAGGCTATGCTAAGAAGTTTTTTTTGCTAACTATCCTTGTACATACGTCCTTTAGGCAGGTGCCTAGTCTCAAGGGGTCATGCACCCTTTGCGCGACACAGGGGTAACCCAAGTGAGAATGTCCCTGTGTCCCAAGCGCAGTTACTGCGGAGTGCTTTTCCCCTGCCGTGAACAAATGTTGAAGAGATGGCGTAAATCAAGAGCTGACTTTTCGTTAGTGGTCTTTATACCAACCGAGTTCGCCAGCATTTACTTCCTATCATCTTCAGTCTTCATTATCTCCAGATAGTTAGCCGTTGCCATGTATCGCCCTGCGGCGTTCGTTATTCGTTCCCCGATCGAGGCGTCTTCCCTAGGGTACACGTACGTGCACAGAAGCGAGCACGCAGGGATTATTTAGGTGACAGGAGTAGATCTGCAGGTGCTCTTGTACTCATATATGTGCGCTCCTGAAAAGTACGGAGCACTAGAAAGATGTTGGAGGAGAGGGAGCGAAAATATATAAATGTTTAAAATATGTATTTTCTTTTCATTAGTTGCAACTGTGCGCACTATATCCTCTTTCGCTGGCCCATTCAATGCTAATAAGAATCTCAGCTGTTCTCTTCATTGTTGTTGCAATTATTCTCCTGCAAGTTTGCGCTCTTCCCGAGAGGCGTACCGTAAAGAGAGATGTTGCGAATCATGTCCCACCGAGTAAGGCATGACAAGCCGAAAGACACTCACGGATAACTAACGGATATTGTGTTCGACAAAATATGTAGGTCAAGGACACGAAGAAATACGACGGCGTGGAGATCCTTGCGCAGTTCATCAAGACGAGGCGGCACGTACCATTTGTAAAGTTCTCAGTGGTACTTTTTAGCCTTGTGCCTACGTCCATAATGCCTTCGGTAAACGTGATTGTCCTTGATAAAGCAACTGAAAAAACGTAGCAGCTACACCACTTACCTTTTGTATCATGTACATACAGTGTGTGAAGTCCCTATTAACTTGAAGGAGGCATAATTGCACCATCAGAAAAAGATCAAACAACTAGCTTCGACGATTACTAAAATTGAGATGCTGCTCATTTGCCAGAGCCTTGCTATTGACGTATTAGATGATGGACTCTCGCGTGAGTGACATAATACTCTTCTCTATTTCATTGACGAATGCGAACAGAAAGTCTTATGTTTGGGGGGCAAGGAGCTTTTTAATGCGCTTTGCCTCAAGCTGCTTGTTTCCATTTGCATGCCATTCCTCTCGTCCCTGATTATAGCCGAGATGGTGAATATGTTTCCTTTGTTGTCAGCCAGGACCCTTTCCTAGCCCACTGCGTGAGCTGGCGTCGACTGTGCAGAGGCGTCGTACTCTTATGCTTCCGCATGCAGTTTAGCTAATTTTCAGCGGTTACTGAGCCGCTGCATTTTGTTATCGAAAGCAAGCGAGGAAGATGGAAAAGATATCTCTATCTGTAGCTGTGTTACGCATTATAGAGTATAACGAAATACGTATTGGCCGTCAGTCTTTGGTCGGAGATCCATTTTCATAACTCGATCATTCGATAAGTCGATCACCAAGGGCTGCAACGGTGGTGATCGAGTAATCGAGCGGTGACTGTATTTTCCTACCTACTCTTCTTTTGGCTCCTTCATCCGACTGCGCCTGTCCTTACGGTCAAAGGGATTCCGACATAAAGACGCTCTGACCGGGAAATAAACCTGGGCCTCCAGCATCCTGCTTATGTTAAATCGAGTACGGAATATATAATTTATTATAAATATGATATGATGTTGATAGATAAAAGGCTAAATTTACAATTTTTCCACCATCAGGGTCATATATGGCACTGGACGCAGAGTAACCATCTGCCGACGCTTGGGCTCAAACCCAGGTTTCTCGTGGAAACGGAACGTGCTAACCAGAATGGCCAGGAGGACCTTCATCTCCATCATGGCAAAGCGATTACCGATACACTGCCGTCCACCAGCCAGGAAGGGCATGTAGACGTAGGGACTGACCGTATTGGCTGGCGCCTCGTTCCACCGGTCGGGGCGGAATACTTCCACATCCTCGCCCCAGATCTCCGGATCGTGGTGAAGCACCATCGGCGATACAAAAAGGCGCGTGCCTCGAGGCAACGCTACTGTGCCAAGGACGCTCTCTTTTTTCAAGGTCCAGCGGCTCGTCATGGGCACAGGTGGGTAGAGACGCATGCTCTCCTTGCAGATATTGTTGAGCAACTTGAGTCCATTGATGGCATCATGCGAGGGGATGTTGGCCTCCTTCACGCATTCTTCGACCGAGGACTGGTTGACCGCGTCCAAAAAGTTGGCAAATATCGGGTGGTCTGTGTTCATGGTGCCAAAGAGAGGCTTGACTTCCTCGCGGAGGGCGTCCTGGATCTCGGGATGCTTGGCAAGCAGCCACAGCGTCCAGGATAAGGATACGCTCGTTGTCTCATGGCTGGCGGTTATGATGGCAATAGGTGAGTATATGTATTAGAACTCACACGATATAATTTGGATTCAACAACTAACCCAGCTGCCAAAAAGGTCAGGCACTGATCTTCCAGTTCGCGGTCAGCCATGCCCTCGCCCGTCTCTTCGTCAACTTGGTGGATCATCAAGGTGAGCAAGTCGCGCGAGACGGGTGACATTTTTTCCTGAGTCTGGAGTCGTTTCCGAGCCAGCTGGACGAGTTGGCTCGTGGTATGGCGCAGCATATCAAGATCTCGTTTGAGCTCGCGGTTGCGCTTCGTGATGGGCAGCTCCCGCAAGGGCGGCACAAAGAGACTGAGCATGCGCATGATCGAGACTGGGCCGTAGAAGATATCACGGTAGGCGTGGCTGAGCTGACCGCCCAGCGTATGGAGCGCTTCGGGCTTGTCGTGGTCGAGCACTGACCGGAACTCCTGGCCAAAGCCCGCCATACCAATGACGTCGAGAGTGGCCATCGACAAACCCATGGATACCTTGATCTCGGTGGGACCGTCCGCACTCAGTTCGCTTATCCAGCGGCGACACAAATGGACGGCAGGGACGGCCATGACAGGCACAAGGCCGCGCGTGGCCTGGACCGAGAAGGCCGGATTGAGCATCTTGCGCTGGTGCCGATGCGCAGCGCCCTTATTGCCCGAACCAGATAACCCAATCATGTAAGCACGTTACACAGATCATCCTGTATTACTGCTGTCTTACCTCTGCCAAGAGAATGCCGTCTCCGAGCACGGGTCGCAAGAAGCGCGCCGTGTCAGGCGACTTTATGAAATCGTATTCCTCCATGGTCAAGATCTGCTTGAGTACAACAGGATCGGCCACAAGTACGCGATTGCTGTACCAAGGACCGTGGTAGCCCACCAGTTTTCCGTACTTTTTCACCCATCGTCGCTGAGGATCGCCCGGCTATTGAAAGCATGAGTTGATGTCCTTAGTGGCAAAATATTTTTGAACCTCATCGCGAATGATTTCACGCATGTTGCCGAGGAAAGGAATCCAGTCTACGGGCGGCCCTGGGAGACGAGTGGCGGGGTGGATCCAGAGCCGGTAGACAGCAAACTTGGTGAGGATATAGGCTGCTGCACCTGCAAGCCCATAGCGAAGCACGAGCTGCCTTGAAGAATACTTCGATGAGAGAACTGTCGATATATACCGCGTAACTGCCTCCAGTTGCTGCAATGCAAGCTGCACCGATGTCATTTCACTGATAGAGAGAAAGAAAAAGGCTGGTACAGTATACACGATGACAATGTGTGCTCAGCCTTTTTATGGTGGTGGTACGTCGCGTATCCCCTTATGGAAACCGTTCCGAAAGATTTTCCGGTGGTAGGTGCATGCACATGATACGCATTACGGACGTTTCTTTGTTATTTTGGCGGATTGACCATGTGTCGAAACAAGTGTGTGCTTGCGTAATTGAGTCTACAAAGAGTATTCAAAAAAACCTGCTTTTTATTTCTGCCATCATCATACTAGACAGAAGTTATGGGCAAGCACCTGGCTAAAGTAGTGTCGAGCATAAAGATAATCTATCTTAGCCGAGCAACTTAGATTTAACTAAGCTATGGATTCTTGCAGATGCCTGTTAACCTGCCACTTCGGAAAGACGGAGAGCTGTCACCAGAGTTTACTGTTGGTCTTTGCTTACTGGCGGTCCAGAGTTTGTACTTCTTTGTCATACTAAGCTGTTCCAACAGCTCAATAGATAACTCTATGAATGACAGCAAATCTGTCCACACATGAGATTTTCACCTTTGCATTTGGTAAAAGGGCGTACGTGACGGAAATCACTCTATTATACTAGCATACATACGATGATAATGTTTCATCAGTATTAACACAGACTAATAGACCGAACACGACATGGATATTACTTGTTAATTTTTTATTCGACGAGAGAGCGTCAAGCGTCATACGGTGCATGCTGCTACAGGTCCTTGTATTTTTTATTTTAGTGCTTTGCGGCTGGGCTACATAATCAGTGTATATGACTTTCCGAGACATCTAACACAGCTGCCACGATTGCAGATCTTCCGAGGTAAAGCGTAGAAGAACGCCAAATGCTCTCATCTTAATCCTGTATAAATCAGACGTGTGTGTACGTGATATGATGCGTTTGTAGCAGTTGTCACTAAGCTATCTATTACGCTGGCTATAACAGTCACAGTAGAACAGTACGCTGTAAGATATCCAGGAATTATATTTGCTAAACACCATCTGCAAAAATGTCCTGTCAGTAAGTACAATTCCCTGCAGACTACGATTTTCTCTGTTTGACAGCTGCATATACTTACATGATGGCCCATCTGTCATGATAGTTAAGAGATTTACAGTGTTATAGACAGGTCTTTGAGGAAAACGAAGCGATAGCTTGAGCCACGTTTTACGCATAGTCTCTAAATACTATTGTCAACAATTACCAAGAAAGGTCGTGTGAGTGATGAGTCGCGGGGCACTACAGTACACTGTTGAGAATTTGAAAGATGACAAGCCCACATTCGAAGGTAGACGGGTAAGTTACATATGCACGAATGGAATACAGCTGACTTCCGTCTTGTGCGCTTATGGCACCGGGTGTATGTATATATTGGTTTTCACTAGTAACTTAGGGGGGGGGGGAGGCACATACAGTACATACAGTACATACAGTACATACAGTATATTGCATAGTCGCAGTTTCTGCAGGAATCTATAATACGAGCGCACGGAAATTCTAACAATTTGGAAAATCCCTTAAAATACATGGCGTTTTCTCCTCCTCCCGTACAGAGTCTGCGGTAATAACGACTGGGTGTTCAGTCATAGAGTAGCTGCATTTATATTTACTCAATAAACACAAAATAATAGTTCTGTATAAAGTGCAATCATACATTACTCATTATTATGTTTGATAACGGCGCAGGAGAGAAAATATATAATAATGACTCTGCTGCAAGCCAATTGATATTTTCATTTTAATCACTATGGTTGTGTTTAGACTTTGATTATAGGGCTGACTAATTGAAGAGTGTTATGTTCCACGTGCAAGTGCCCTTCAGTCAGATATAGGCATGAAATGAAGCGAAGAGAGAACCACTGTGATATCGTTCAAATATTTGTGTATTTGACAAGGTATCTGCTCGTTGCGACTCGCACAGTAGATGGTCATAATATTAGACTCAGATTAATCAAGCAAAAGGAAGCGTAATTCAAGTGCGCTGGATGTTAGCTAGATACAAGTATCCGATCAGGTATGGTAAGAGCATTATCATATGGTATACCTATTACACCGATATCTCATGTACAAATAAGTACTTAACCAGCACTGCTTTTGAGGTGGTAATGCAGCTACTTTAGTATACTATAGACCCTCGTACTGGATAGCACCAATTGCTTAATATCAAAGGATATTTATATTACGTTTTCTCCAAGTGGATGACTCTTTCGTCACAGGTTGGGCTTGAGACGAAACAGTAGTAGAAGGGGTTTGCCTTATTATATATAGGCCCGTAAATCAGCTGCTTATTGCATTCATTTATACCTAGCTTATTTTGCAACTTTTCTCCCCACACGAGGTCTCTTCATTCACGTAGAGTGCTTCTCTGCGGCCTGTTACTTATATGACTACTCTTCAGTAGTTGTTGAGAGCGGTATTTAGAATGATTTTGAAGCGTGGATCAGGGATTTGATCTCTTCCCCAAAAGCCTGCTTGTACTGTTGTAGACCTTTGACGATTGGAGAGAAATGCGTCTCGGTGTATGGGTCTTCAGCTGTCGAATAAGAGCATCCCACACATCTTTATTTGTCACACATGACCTTATTTCAGGAGACTGTCCAAGCTAAGTAATACTAACCTTCATACTAGATAACTGCACACACAGGAACTTTACATAATATTTTCTGAGAAATGACTTTGCATTTGGCACTCCTTTCACCTTCTCCTTCGACGATTGGCAACCGTTGCAGCTGCAACACATGCTTATAGATAGACATAGTATGAACTATACAGCAATAATACCATGTAATGCTGCCTATCAAATTCCCGCGTTTATATTGCTGGTATTGTTGTGACGATGCATTATCCGCTCAGGGCAGCTCCTTGCAGAGGATAGTCCTGCATAAACGCCATCTTAGAAAGATACATCGTCTCAAAGGGGCGTCTACCCTTTGCGCGTAGTGGTAGTGCTAAGGAAGAGTATCCCTGTGTCCCTGAGCGCAATTGCTGCGAGTGCTTGCTACCTGCGGTTAACAAATGCTGGATAGAAGACGTGCTTAAAGCACAGACTTTTCGTTAGCGATCTTTATACCAACAGAGATCGCCAGCATTTTCTTCAATCATTTTCGATCACCCTCAGTCTTCATAATCTCCAGTTAGTTAGCCGCTGCTATGCATCGCCCTGCTGCATGTTCATCATTTTTCTTCTGATAAGGCGTCTTCCCCAGTGTACATGTATATGCACAGAAGTGAGCATGCAGGGATTGTTTGGTGACAAAAGTAGATCTCCATGTGCTTGTATACATATGCCTATGCGCTCCTGAAAACTATGAATCACTTTAAAGATTTGAGGGAGAGAAAGAGAAAATATATGAATGATTGAAATTATTTTCTTTTCATCTCTTACAATTGTGTGCACTTTATCCTCTTTCGCTGGTCCATTCAATGCTTTCAAGACTCTCGGCTGCTCTATTGTTTATTATCGGGGCTACCCTCTTACAAGTTTACGCTCTTCCCGAGAGACGTACCATCAAGAGAGATTCAGCGAGTAAGACACGACAAGCCGAAAGACACTTACAGATAACACATGAATACTGTTTCTACAATACATATAGGTCAAGGACACGTACAAGGACAGAAGAGTGACGATCCGTCCGGTGGTTATACTGACATGCTTTGTTCCCCTAAGGCTAACTCCTTTAACGTTGACGGCCTTTTTGATGGTATAGGCCTTAGTTGATGAATTGCTACATCAATAAACTTTTACATCATACACAGTGTACATACAGTGTGTGAAGTCCTTGTTAACTTGAAGGAGTCATGATAGCACCATCAAAAAGACACCAGACAGTCAGCTTCGGCGATTACCATCTGTCTTTCCCAGACAGCAAGTTACTAAGCATCTGCCAGAGCCGTACGTGGTCCGTCCGGCAGTCAGTCAGCCGGTCAGTCGAAGAGTACGTAGAGATGGCCAGCATACCCCGCACTATGATATCAATTGGGCTCAAGCTGATGTATCTGGCAAAAGAGCGTGCAACCTTTACCTGCGCGTGCCTATGAAGAGTCGCTGGATCTTGAAAAAGAATACCTCTTTGGTAGTGGCGTTGCCTCAAAACATGCCCTTTTGTATCAGCAATGATATTTCACCATGGTCCTGTTGTTTCGGGCGATGTGGAAGGAATTTTCCCACGCCAGTGGGGCGTGGTGCCGTACATCATGGTCAGTTCTTGCGTTCATATGTCCTTAATGGACGAAGGATAGCACCGCCTCGGTGCCCGCTTTGCCATGCTGGAGATGACAGTCCTCTTGGGATTCTGGTTAGCATGTGCTGTCTCCGCGCGAGCCTGGGTCTGAAACCGAACGTCGTCAAAGTGTCACTCTATGTGCTGTGCCATATGGTAAATGATACGACCAACCCCCACTGCCTTGCGGTCACCCCCTTCTTCAGTCTAGAGCTAAGTAAGGAGCAATTTTGAACCACAGTAGCTGTCGCAGCCTACATAGGATGATCCTCTAGGCTGACTAACAGCAACTCGTATGAAATAGCTCTCCCCGGTGGGAGTTGTTGCTTCTGAAGATGTTTGATCATGTATAATGTATGCTTGAATCAACCATTATATCCTATTTCTAATAGTAATAGTCATGATGAGGACTTACTCGTCAAGAACACGACTATTAAACAGATAATTTTATACCACAACGGCCAAGGATCTGTCTCAAGGTGCAATAAAAGAAAGTAGCTGTCGTTCTACCGACACGATGTCCGTACCTCTCTGGCTGCTTTCTTCCCAATTTCCTGGATATGACGCGTATTAACGCGCATTGTCATAGAAGACGATCATTTACTAATGTGTTCTTGTGGTAAGCGATGATAATGACGCTAGAAAAATTTAAATACACAGTGTGCCAGAGCTATATGCATACAAGTTGCTGTAATGAGCCTAGAGAATCATCCTATTTTAGGTTGCGACATCTGCTGTGGTTCAAAATTGCTCCGTACTTAGCTCTAGACTGAAGAAGGGGGTGGCCGCAAGGCGAGGGGGGGGTGAGAGCTAGTGTATAATGTGTGTTATTCATTTGTGTAAAAGATTTGGAAAAAGAGTCGAATATGTGGAAATGGCCAGATGTAATCTACGTGACAGCCAAGAAAGACTAGCAAGATAGGAGGAAAATTCGACTAAAAGGACGGAAGATACAGTGGCAGGAAGCCAAGGTAGTATAATAGCACGCGATAGGTCTAGGCAGAGATGCCAAAGTTTCAGTCCACGGAATAGAAGAACAGAGGAACAGGACCAGTACTAATAATTTGAAATAAAAGACTATCGGTCTTACGCACCAATTACACACGCAGATATGCGTAAGCGTAGTATCAGCCTGCTGAGAGAACAAGTCGATGATATCAGGACGAGTTTGTCGAGGAAAGAAAAAGAGGGATCTAGAGACAAAAGATGAGGTAGATAGGATAAAATGTACCAGAATAATCTGGAGGACTATTAGATTCGGCTAGGTGCTATTCACGCTACAAAGAAGATGTATAACGAGAATAGAGAACAGCGACAAGAGAGAAGCGCATTATGGACACACACGTTAAGCATACACATAGATATTAGAAGGAGCGAGAGAGAAATAGGTTACACGTGTGGAGAAGGCAGACACAACAAAAAGAACAAAGGGGAATTTTACTTACATACGTGCGCCAGCATGCTTTGCACAGGTCATCAATCATGCTTTCGTGAAGTCCTCTATGTCAAAAGAATATTATGTGACCCGTTCCACTTCCTTCACTGATGTGTCTATCTAAAGGGTCTTTGTGCGTCAAGTAATTCTACCGTGATCCTCCATCCTTATTTTTTCGTCTGTGAAAATATCTGCCATCGTTTGCATGAAATGATCACAGAAATAAATAACGCATCATGACTGGACGTACAATCACAGGTTCTAGAATACCAGCTGACACTTTCTGCTGGGCAGTGATAAGCCAAAAGCGCAGCATAACCATACTATGGGGTCGTTCTCGAACGAAGACTGAATGCTGCTTGCTTAAAAAGGGTACCATCGTCATTATATGCATGATTACATGGACTGCATGCAAAGACCGTTTGTCACAGCGTATAAGCATCGCTTCTAAACCGTAAAAAGTATATAAAGTGCGTACAATGGATACACAGCAGCCGAGAGGTTTGTAATACGGGTGTTCGCATGATAAGCTGCATGCATCAACGACATATGATTGCGGCGATAGGGTAGAAAAAGTGAGGAGGATATTGGATCCAATCCCCGCTCTCGTTTCTAAACCTTTGTCTTTTTTCCCTTTTGCCTCATTTGTGTTGACAACCATGACCCATCACGAAGTATTTCCTTCCATACTCGACAATGACCTTTACAAGTTTACTATGCAGTACGCAGTGCTGCAACACTACAAGGACGCCCGCGTTGTCTATCAGTTCACGAATCGCGAGAAAGAATTGCACTTGAATGACGCAGCTATGCAGTGGCTGTCCAAGCAGATCGAGAGTAAGCAAACTCGTTCTTTTCTCTCATACATATACATATGATACCCTCAAAAATATACTCATTTTACTCTTTAAGGTCTGGATCGTCTCCAGCTCACTGAGGATGAATATGAGTACATTGCGAGCCAGCCGATCTTTGACGCGTCATATGCGGACTATCTGCGCCAGTTCCGATACAGACCTGCGGAACAGGTCAAGTACTCGTTTGACAGCGCGACGGGCGAACTGGATCTTCAGGTGACTGGCAGCTGGCACGAGACCATCTTGTACGAGGTGCCACTCCTTGCCCTGATCTCAGAGGCCTATTTCCGCTTTGTCGATCAAGACTGGAACTATGACAATCAATATGAGAATGCTTACAACAAAGCAACTGAACTGCTCCAGTACGGTTGCAGATTTTCCGAATTTGGTACGCGGAGGCGCCGTGATTTCAAGACCCAGGATATGGTCATGAACGCCATTGTTCAGGCCGCCCAGGCGAACAAGGATGCCCCGGGCGGCTTCAGTGGCTCAAGCAATGCCTACTTGGCGAAAAAGTACAAGGTTCCTGTTATTGGCACCATCGGTAAGTGAGACAGTGAGTCGGCCGGAGTGGATATGCGTATACTAAGAGATACATGACACGATAGCCCACGAGTTCTTCATGGCCGTGTCTGCCCTCGAGGGCGTGCAACATGCGAATGCCATCACGCTCAACAAGTGGTACAATACGTATCCGACTGCTGTCGGTATCGCCTTGACAGACACGTTCACGACGGATGTCTTCTTGCGCGACTTTGATAAGGACCTAGCCACTAAGTATGGTGCGGTGCGCCAGGACTCGGGCGATCCGGCCGAGTTTATCCAGCGCATGCTGGACCACTATACCTCGCTGGGCATTGACCCCGCGACCAAGATGATTGTCTTTTCAGACGCGCTCGACGTGGCGCGAGCCAAGAAACTCCAGGACCTGTGCAACAAGGCCGGTATTAAGGCCAGCTTTGGTATCGGTACCTCGCTCACGAACGACTTCCGCCGGGCTTCCAACCCAGCCGAGAAGAGCAAGCCGATGAACATTGTAATCAAGATGAAGTACTGCAACGACAAGCGCGTGATCAAGCTGAGCGACGATGCGCTCAAGCACAGCGCCAGTGATGACCTGGTTGAGAAGCTGAAGAAGGAACTCAACATCGTTTAAGCATCTACCAGCATCTTTTTTTCTCTTTCTTTGCATTTATTTCCGCCTTTCATTAATAGATTTTTATGTGTTGCAGAGCCCTCTTCGTCTGTGTTACGCAGGGTACTTGGCTATGCTGTACAATCCTATCTAGCCATTCACTGTCAATCTGCACAAAAAGCTCTCAAGGTTTTTTGCGGTTACCGTACATCATAAGGAAAATGAGAGGAGTTTACCATTCGTGGGGAGAACGCATGCACTCCTATGATATCGATATATCGCAGGAATCCATCCACGGTTTCGTGCGATGGAGACACTGGAAACTTTAAATAGAGGGATCCTGCTACTGCAACACCTCCATTCAATATCCTCCTTGCCGCACACCCCCCTATTTTTTTATTTCCACCATATTCTAAACGTATATAAGTAAGAAGCACGCTTTTACACGGTCTGAAAGTGCAACCTGCCTACGTTTGTTATACCATGCAGATGACCCATATCATAGTCTTCTTGTCGATGATGCTCGCTTACGTCTCAGGCGCACCCGCAGCACCCCAAATCAACCCTGATATCCCAGGCACCTATCGGCCCAATGGTAGGTAGACAGCGAACAACAGACATCAATAGAGAATGGCTGATACTATATACAAAGCGCCCCATGTGGCTACGGTTCAAGAGAACCAGGAATTGGTCTATCCCTCCGTAGATAATAATATTGGCCACACGACATAATAGTCTTCTCTTCTTCAATTCTTTTATTATCGCGCATATATATACTTTCTATGGCGATTATAATAATCATGACAATAATCATTAGAATTGCTCGAACGTACCTGTATGAGATGGAAAAGAGTGAGGAACAATGCATTTGATATTCCCCGACAACCAAATTTGGCATAAACGGGTGGCTTTCCATCACATTCTTTTACTCTACTTTCGATCGCCATGAAGAAAAAGATCGCCCCTGGATCCAACTGGAAAGCTCTCCAGGCCGTAAGCACCCTCCCGTGACAACTATTGAATCAGCCTAACTGTTAAAACCTCATCGTAGGTCATTGAAAAAGATGAAAAGACAACCAAGCGAAAAGCAACCGACGGCCACAAAGTCCAATCAAAGCGATTCAAGAGGTAATTCGGGCGATCTCGATGTGCATTGCCATTGGGCTCACTCCAACCTTCTCTTTAGTGAAAAGAAAACGACTGTCACCTCTGGCAAGTAAGTGGACCATGTAAATTGAGAATAGGGGTTGTCAACCTTATTTTCTATTTCCATTACATTTAGGATACCCAAAACGACTCAGAAGGAAGAGCTTTGGTTCTCAGAAGAGCTGAACGACCAGGCCAAACGACATATTCATCGGACACAGAACCACGAGGCGCGTAAGAAACTCAAGGCTGAACAGCTCCTGCAGATGGAGAACGTCGCAGGCGAAAAGGCTGCGTAAGTGCAAAAGGAAGAATGAAAAAAAAATACTCATTCAGAAGTCGCTCACATCATTTTTATTGTCTTATAGCGCGGGACGGTATGTGGCTATCGACTGCGAGATGGTGGAGACAGGAGAGCGTCTTCCCGATGGCTCGTTCCGCAAAAAGAAGAGCGAGCTCGCGCGTGTGAGTTTGGTCAACTACTTTGGCGCGGTTCTTTTGGATGTGTTTGTAAAGCCGCAGCGACCCATTACTGACTTCCGTACCGAAGTCTCGGGTATCCGACCCAAGGATCTAAAGAATGGTAAATACTTGAGCCCTGAAGCCTATAAACATACGTGCTTATCTACCGAGAAAACTTATTATAGCTATGCCCTTCCTGGAAGCGCAGCAAAAAGTCTTGGACATTGTGCAAGACCGGATCATGGTGGGCCACGCCATCATCCACGATCTGTCCGCCCTCCGGATCAAGCATCCGCGGTATCTTATTCGTGACACGTCGAAATACAAGCCGTTTTGGAAATTCAACAACGACCGGACCCCGGGTCTCAAGACACTTGTCGACTGTGTCCTCGATATGGAAATTCAGTCGGGCGAGCACTCGTCTGTCGAAGATGCACGGTTCACGATGCTGCTCTATCGCCACGTCAAGGAGGAATGGGAGAAAGTAGTCGGTGCCCAGTATGGTCTCAAGATGAAGCAGTTTTTTGAAAAGGCGCGTCAGCGTGAGGAAAAGGAACGGCGGCGACTGGAAAATAAGGTCAACATTGAACGCAAGAAAGTCAAGCAGCAGCTCAAGGAAGAGAAACAACAGCAAAAGAAGCGGAAGAATGACGATAGCAGCAGTGATGGTAGTAACAGTAGCAGCGAAGACGAATCGAGCGACGGGGAGAGTGATTCAGACGACGACCATGATGACAGCGAATAAAAGAGATTCACAGCATATACAAACATGCATTTTCACAAACACCAAACACGAACACAGACACAGACACCGTACATGTGGCAAGAGACACGATATATTTTTTTTTTACAATTCGCAAAGTCCGAGAAAGAGATGGGGATAGGTTTATTTACATGTCGTGAGCCTTGCGGAAGTTCTCACCAGCGTAGACAGCGTTGGCACCGAGCTCCTCCTCGATACGGAGAAGCTGGTTGTACTTGGCGAGACGCTCAGAGCGGCAGGGGGCACCGGTCTTGATCTGGCCAGTGCGGAGACCGACAACGAGATCAGCAATGGTGGTGTCCTCAGTCTCACCGGAACGGTGGGAGACCATGACGCCCCAGCCAGCGGCCTGGGAGTCCTTGGCGGCCTGGATAGACTCGCTCAGAGTACCGATCTGGTTGACCTTGAGGAGAAGGGCATTGCAGGCCTTCTTCTCGATACCGGTCTTGATGCGCTCGGGGTTGGTGACGAGCAAGTCATCACCGACGAGCTGGTAGTCGGAGGTGGCCTCGAGGTGGGCCCAGTTCTCCCAGTCATCCTGGTCAAAGGCGTCCTCGATGGAGACGATGGGGTACTTCTCGGAGAAGGACTTGTAGAGGTCAGCAAGCTGCTGGCCGGTGAGGTAGGTGGCGGGGTCCGAGTTGGGGTTCTTGAAGTCGAGGTCGTACTTGCCGTCCTTGTAGAACTCGGAGGCAGCGCTGTCCATACCAATCTTGATCTTGCCGGTGTAGCCAGCCTTCTCGATGGCGGTAACCAGGAGCTGGAGACCCTCCTCGTTGTCCTGGATGTTGGGGGCGAAACCACCCTCATCACCAACGTTGGTGGCGTCCTGGCCATACTTCTCCTTGATGACCGACTTCAGCTTGTGGTAGACCTCAGAGCCCATCTTCATGGCCTCGGTGAACGACGACGCGCCGGTGGGCAGGATCATGAACTCCTGCATGGCCAGCTTGTTACCAGCGTGCGAACCACCGTTGATGACATTGAAGGCAGGGACAGGGAGCACAAAGGGCTTCTTGGAGCCGGCGAGGTCGGCAATGTGGACGTAGAGAGGGACGCCCTTCTCGCCAGCGGCGGCCTTGGCGACGGCAAGCGAGACACCGAGGATGGCATTGGCACCGAGCTTGCCCTTGTTGGGGGTACCGTCCAGCTTGATCAGGAAGTCATCGACGGCCTTCTGGTCCAGGACGGACAGACCGGACTCGATGAGCTTGGGGCCAATGACCTTGTTGACGTTTTCAACGGCCTTAAGGACACCTGAAGGCGGAGGAGGGTGAGTCAGTCGACTTTCTTGCTGATTTTCCCGCAGTTTCCCGCATTCGTAGAACCCCAACTCCCAGGTTGCCAGCAATGCCAGCCAGGGTGCGCGTTCTCCGAACTTTTTTCTCTGAAATTTCTTTTGTCCTTACCTTTGCCGACGTAGTCCGCCTTGACGCCGTCACGGAGCTCGACAGCCTCGTAGATGCCGGTAGAGGCACCGGAGGGGACGGCGGCGCGGAAGACGCCCTTGCCGGTGGTGACCTCAACCTCGACGGTGGGGTTACCACGAGAATCGAAGATCTGACGCGCGTGCACCTTGGAGACAGACATTTTCAGAAAATAGGAAAGTGGGAAAAAGCAAAGAAAAACTGGGGACTCGGCGGGACTTGTATTTATATATCGATTGTTTATGTGTGAGACGCGTTTTTTTTTCTATGAGAGAGATGTGATGACGCGGTGCATTCAAAATTTTTTCAGAGAAGGGGGTGATGACTTTAACCAATGAAACAACCACGATAACAGGCGACTTATCATTTTAACCCATCGCAGGCAGTACATGATCAATCAATCGAATTTTGCTACGCCGCTTATCCATCAATGTATATGTATATATATATTTCCCATCTTTTCCCAATCGTCCCCGCGCGCGCGTGCCTCTATCTCTGAATTTAGTGTCTATCCTGAAATACAGCCTCATTGATCATAAAGATACGTAGAAAAATACGTTTGGTTCTTGCACGTGTCCCACCTTCCCGCTCTACTCGGTCCATGACTCATGTCTGTGTTATCGACTCACTCTCTTTTTCCATGCATGTGTGCGATGTACAGAACGAATAAACGCCATGCCACCACACCTTTAGGTAGCACGTCAAACCTTGATGGTGATTCGACTGTGGCAGTACGTTTTGCCACGGGAACGCACCGACGCGCCGACTCCGATCTCCCAGCTTAGCGAGAGATTGTACAAAATGTGTTTCAGACCCGCAAAGACGCCAAGTAGAATGGAATCAAACAATTGGCCAAGTCAGCTGAATACAAGCGGGCTAAATTTGCAGGTGGGTGGCGATCCACAGATACACGTCAGGCGTTTATTATTATCCTTAGTGTTATCATGCTATTGCAACGCCGCCTCGTGTCCACTGCCTCCACACAGCTCCCCAAAGCGGTGATACCCAAGACAGGCAAACACGTCACCCGTCTTGGTTTTGGTGCCTACCGTGTTTCCAACGAATCTCATGCCAACGCTCTCCGCGCCGCCATTCAGGCCGGTGTCAACATCATTGACACGGCTGCCAACTTTGAGAATGGTAGCCAAATCAACCCGCCTAGCAACGCTCAGTCGCTCACCTCTGTTTCGTTCTATTTTCGTTAGGCGCTTCCGAAACAGTGATTGGCAACACGCTCGCCGATCTCGACTCGTCGGTGGGTATATAAAACAGAGGAGACCTCTACAGTTTTTCTTATGCATATATTCCTTTCAGGATTTGACAGTCGTAACCAAGTCGGGTTACCTCACGCAAGACGACGTTGAAGGCGCAAATCCGTCCGACTATGTGCAGATCAACCCAAAGAGTTTCCATACCCTGGCACCCGCCTTCCTCGAAAAACAAATCGAGACGTCCCTGCAGCGTCTCAAGACGAACAAACTCGATATCTTCATGATCAATGCCCCTGAGCGCATGCTCATGGCAAAGAATAAGGTAGAAGCCTCTCTCTCTTTCTTTATCTTTTTGTCTTTTGCTCATATCTATAGACTTATGGCGAGAACCACCTGTACAAGGATCTGGCCAAGTCATTTCATTATCTTGATGACAAGGTTGCTCAAGGTAAAAAGCGCTGGATGACATTGGACAAAAAAGTTCAGCTGGCTCAATGATCTATTCTTCTAGGTGTGATTGGTGGCTATGGCGTATGCTCGAATACGATGGCGCTGCCCTCAGCCCAGGATCACGTCTCTTTACCGAGAGTCCTCGATGCATGTGCGAATCCGAACAACCTCGTCGCAATCCAAGTTCCCTTTAATGTTTTTGAGCGCGAGGCCATTGTGCCCAATGCACTCGGCCTAGCCAGCCCAGAAAAGACGGTTGCTGATCTTGCCGAAGTAAATCAAAAGTCAGCCGCGACCAACGGTCTGTCTGTTCTTCTTTGGACTGCGCTCATACGCGAAATTCTAGGAACACGGTATCTATCTCATGACAAATCGACCGCTCAATGCCATTGCGGACGGCCGTATCCGGGTGCTCGTCAACCATGTCGTCGCCGACAATGAAAGTAAGTGACAGCGAACTGCATTGCAGACGTGGACTTGACACAGAATGCGATATTAGACCCCAACCAGATGATGGAGCGTATTTCAAAGGTCTTCCAACATGTTGCTGAGCTGGAGCAGCGCATGATGACAGAACGTGAGTCGTACGGTGTTATGAATCAGTAAGAAAATCATATTCATATACATCGCATTAGTGCCTCTGGAGGAAGAAGCCCTGACGGCCAAATTTGTATGGGGCGAGATCCTGTCTGAAAACTTGAACCGTTTATCTCAAAATCACTTTGCGACGCGGCACTATCTGACCAAAGCTGTCTTGCCTGCCCTCGACCGGGATTTGAAGACCCTGCACCAATACGCGGAGACGAATGAGCCCGAAAAGCTCGCAGCTTTCGAAGACTGGATCACTCACTACCGCCAGGTGAGTTCTTTGCGTGTGCGTTCGCGGCGTTGAGTCATGATGACTGATCTCTATATACAGGGTATTCATGATCTGGCGGATGATATTGTGTCGTACGCCTACATCGATACACTGCGCAAAAATGGCGAACTGGACCGGATTCTGAACGCCATGAGCCCGACGCTGGGTAAGCAGCACGACACGGCCCACTCGCCCCTTTCTGTCAAGGCGCTGCGGCTTTTGCTCGCCGAATCGCAGATTGGAACCGTCTTTACGGGCATGCGCGACACCGCCTATGTGCGAGATGCGCTGCTGGCAGCACATAAATCGGTCGAGGAGCCGTTGAAGATGGAGGAGGTGGATAGTATATGGCAGAGCCCCATATTTTGAAATAAAAAGACAGTGCGCATAGAGAGAGTATAAATGGCCGATTAACGAATTAATGTACAACAATTATGCAGCCCGCTTTTTCTTTGTTCCGTCGGTGCCTCGCTTTTTTTTTTTTTTGTTTTTGCTCCTTCTCGTGGCGAGATATCATTCGCGTCTCCTAGCAAAATATTGATATAGGAAACCAAAGGGAATGCCAGAGGACATGGCTAGCACTCGGTGCCTCAAGGAACTCATAAGAGGCCACAGAAAACATTTGATGAGTCGTTATGATACGGAAACAATGGGTCAAAGTTGGCCCTCGAAAAAGAAAACAAAACAGCATTCCTTTTTGGTCATAATACTGTCTACAAATTGTAAATGCTACTTTTGCAAACAATGTATTCGCTGCCCGCACCATGCCCATGTATTCAATGACGGTACTACAAGTTTTACTACTTCAAGTCCTCACCCCAGATGTCCGAGTCGTATTAAAGCTCCATGGATGACACAAAGCGCATGTTTTGAGGCAACGCCACGACCACAGAGGAACTCCAAAAGATCCAATGACTCGTCTTATGCTCGCGCAGGTGGAGGTGCACGCTCTATTTTTTTCCAGATACCGTTGTGCAGCTTGAGTCCAATTGAGTCATAGTGCGCGGGATGGTAGCCGTCTCTACGTATTTTTCTACCGAGGGCTGAATGACTGGGTACAGGTTCTGGCGGATGGTTGGTAACGTGCCAGCTGGGAACGACAGATAGTAATTTCGTTTAAGCTAATTGTTTTATCTTCTTCCTGATGGTGCTATTATAGCTCCTTCAACTTAACAGGGACTTCACACACTGTATGTACATGGTGTGAGGTTTTGTTTATACCTTCAAGGCACGTAGGTAAGTTCGGAGTAAGAGGCGGGTAAGAATCACCCAGCGAAGATGAAAAAGGGTAAAGAAGTGTCAAATAAAAGGAAGGTAAATGATACGACCAACCCCCCTCCACTCTACCGCTAAATAAGGAGAGATTTGAACCACAGCAGCTGTCTCAGCTTAAATAGGATGATCTCTAGGCTGACTACAGGTCCTTGTATGTATATAACTCAGGCACTTTGCGTAATTATATTTTTCTAGTGTCATCATCATCGCTTACAACAAGAGTGAACTGTGTAAAAGATCTTCCGCTATGACAATGCGCGTTAATACGAGCCATAGCCAAGAAGTCGGTAAGAAAGTAGCCAGAAAGGTATGAGCAGTGGGAGAGGGGTGGCCGCAAGGCGAAGGGGGTTGGCCGTATCATTTACCATTGGTAAAAAAGCTTTACAAAAAAGTATGAAAGATAAGGTGGAAAAGGTTTGGAAAAAGATTAAGAGGTAAAAAGATGTACGAAAAGGTAATAAGCCAGCAAGTCTGTGGGGGTCAAAGTTGGGGATGTATTATGACACAGTCAGAATGGAGTTGTGCAGACTTGTGTTTTCGGTGGTGTCTTGATGCAGGGACAACGGAGACAGATACTAGATTTGTTCTTGAGGCTTGGAAATGGTTTTGTAGTAATTTGCAAGCAGATATGAAAGAAACTGAGTCTTTGTATGACTTTATTGTATTGTTTTTGATAGTTCAATGTATAATCTGACTGAAAAACTGAAGCCTACTTATATGGTTTATAAAGCTAATATGGATACCATTATATGAATATGAATATGAATATGAGGGAATGCACTGAAAGGCGAGGATACGAGTCCATCCTTACAATGGTAGAAGAGGCTAGTGGTGTAAGTTTATCAAAGAAAGAAATGATATTCGAAAAAACAAGCTGTACAAGAAAAATATTCAGGACAATTATAACACGGATCGGAATTCTGCCGTTTTTCTACGTGTTCTTGACCTACATAATTTGTAGAACACAATATTCATTAGTTTTCTGTGAGTGTTTTTCGGCTTGTCGTGTCTTACTCGGTGAGACATTATCCGCACCATCCGCCTTTATGGTACCTTTCTGGGGAAGGGCGCAAACTTGCAGGAGGACAACCCCCATAATAAAAAAGAGAACAGCAGAGAACCTTGATAACATCGAATGGGTCAGCGAAAGAGGATAAACTGAGCACAGTTGTAATTAATGAATAGAATAAAATCTCAACCATTTATGTATTTCTCTTCCCCCCTCTCTCAACATCTATCTAGTGCTTCCTACTTTTCAGGGCCGCATATGCATACAAATACAACCACATACAGACCTACTCCCGTCACCCAAATAACCCCTGCTTGCTCGCTTCTGTGCATGTACGTGTACACTAGGGAAGGCGCCTCGACTGGAGAAAGAATAACGAGCACGTAACAGGGCGATACATGGTGGCGGCTAACTATCTGAAGATTATGAAGATTGAAGAGGATGAAAAGAATTGCAGAAAATGTTGGTAATCTCAGTTGGTATCAAGACCACTATGAAAAGTTAGCGCTTGAAGTGCGACGTTTCTCCAACCGCAGGTAGCAAGCACTCCGCCGTAACTGCGCTCAGGGACACAGGGACACAGGGACATTCTCACTTGGATTACCACTGCATCGCGCAATGGGTAGATGCCTCCCTGAGACGATGCATCTGCCTAAAGGGCGTATGTACAGGAGTATCCTCTGAAAGGAACTATCCTTATCGGAAAGCATATCCATCATCTTCACAACAGTACCAACAGTACAAACACGGGAACATGACAAGCAGTATTACATGGTATCACTATTGTGTCATTTTTACGGTAGAGATACGCGCTATACCGCACACATGATGTAAGCATTCTTGTGCTTTGTGGCTGTGCTGTATAAGTAGCGGGTATGTCTATCATAAGCATGCGTCATAGCTGAAATTTTTGCAGATGCTCCAAGGAGAAAGTAAAAGGAACGGCCAAATGCATTAAGGGCCAGCTGTCAAATTTATATAGGCATGCTTCTTAAAGCTCCCGTGTGTACAGATGTGTAGTTATTCTTTATAGTAGCAAACAATGTTAGGCTATTATTACTTAGCTTGGACAGTATGTTGACAGAGGTCCAGTAAATCATGAAGTATACTGTAGAAGCTTTTCCAAATTTTCCTGTCCGTGCAGCCTCCTGAAATACTATATGACAAATAAGATGTGGCAATACTCTTCTTCGATAGCTGTAGACTCATGCATGGTGACACATTTCTCTGCAATCGTCAAGGGGTTTACAACGGACAACGATACAGGCAGGCTTCCCGGGGGTGGGGGACAAAATGGACTTGATCCGCACTATAAGAATCGTTCTAAAGACCGCTGTCAACAACCATTGAAGAGCAGTGGTATGAGCAACAGGTCGCAGAGAAGCACTCTACGTGAATGGAGAGATCTCGTCCGGAATAAAGCCAAGTGGGGCGACCGCTTCGCTCCGTCTCCTCCCAACCTTTTCATTTTAAGGCCGGCTGCGGGCCGGGTCCCCATACTTGCGGGGCAAGCCCTCTTTCCCCAGTCTTAAGGCCCCGTTCCGCGTTCTATACTCCACAGAGAAAGCCTATCACCATCGAATAAGAATATTCCAATGCAGAAAGCTCAAGATTTTAGCATAACGCTGTATTGTAAACTTATGGACAAAGATGTGGAAATTGGTTTATAAACGAGCCCAGAGTGGCTCATGATAGCTGGTCAAGGAGCATAAAGACCACTATCAGCGACATTGGAATTTTGTATTAATGTGATGCAAATCCGTTCCGAAGCGAGTAGTGTGTGTCTTGCGGGGGAAAAAGGAAAACAAGAAAAGATGTCCATAAAGTCTAGGAGCCCATCGGCTAGGGCGTCCGCAGTACAAAGATTATATAAAAGTCTCTCCCATCGAAAGGATGTCCACGCTGATGGTATCAAGTAGCGGTCGAAAGACGCTGGTGATTGGCTGAGCGACATGTGAGGCGGGGCATAAACAACAACGACGGTGAAGTTTCGTAAGTTAAACCGAGTAAGTCTTATTGCTTTGCCAGAATCTCTGTCGCGAAACAGTTAGCATATATGTCTCGTATTGGAAGCAACGATCCTTTTACGTAGGAAGAGCCATCAATTGGCAACCGCCTACGACCAACAGGGAGGCCGACATATTGGTGAAGCCGGGAATAATGCAGTCAACTGTCGTCTCGCGTCCATGTCTCTGAAGAGTAGAATGGATGAGCTTAATTATACATAGTCGTTGACAAACTTTAGACATTGCGGACAATGACTTAGAGCAGTACTGCCGATAGCAGCAAATTAATTGTTCCCAGTTCCAGCGGATGACTTCTCCACTGTACTACGTGGAAACTCCTATACATGCATTTAATCTACATTCCTGAAATACAGTTTTTGCCACGGACTTATTCCGTTGATAAGCCCGGGATCCAAGCATATATATCCTAAAAGACGCGATTCGGTTAAGCCCTGAAAATCAGATGCATACTAGGTTAACCCTTTGATATTGTCACGGAATTCTTTCCTCCTACCCTATATGTCATATTCGACGTACAAGCTAAGCATTCCACTTGGGTACAATTTTTACACGCGTGTGTATCCCGCCGTCTTTGTTCGTGTCCCTCACCTACTGTACATATTTTGTAGAGCAAAGTCTTTGTTAGTTATCCGTGAGTGTCTCTCGGTATATTGTGTCTTACTCGCTGAGACATGATTAGCAATCTGTACCTTTATGCTACGCTCCTTGGGAAGAGCGCAAATTTGCAGGAGGACAACCCCAAGCATACATAAGAGAACAGCTGAGAGTCTGGATAGCATTGGATGGACCAGTAAAGGAGGATAAAGTGCGCACAGTTGTAATAGACGAAAAGAAAGAAGGGATTCGATTATTTATTTATTTCTCTCCCCCCTTCCTCAACTTCTATCCGGTGTTCATACTTTGCTTCATACTTTCAGCATCGCATATACATACGTATACAAGCACATACAGATCTACTCCTGTCACCCCCCCCCCCACTCGCTTATGCATGTACGTGGGAAGGCGCCTCGACCGGAGAAAGAATTGCAAACACGCAGCAGGGCGATACATAGTAGCGGCTAACTATCGGGAGATTATGAAGCTTGAAGATGATGAGAAGAATTGAAGCAAATGCTGGTAACTTCAGTTGGTGTCAAGATCACTACAAAAAGTTAGCTTGAACTACACCTTCTCTCCGCAGTAACTGCGCTCAGGGACACTCTCACTTGGGTTGCCCCTGTATCGTGCAGAGGGTAGAATGCTCCCGCTGAGACGATGCATCTGCCTAAAAGGCGTTGTACAAGGATAGCCTCTATGCCATAACATCCTTCCTAAATAGCCTATTCAACAGTGCAGCGATTTCATCAGGTCAACGCAGGCGTAATGCAGTAACCAACTTTACATGGTATCACTTGTATATTTTTCAAGGCCAAGAGCTGTACGACACATGTTGCTATAGGTATTCTATTCCTCACTTTGATACCAGGCTACATAATTAGTGTACAGTATATGCCTTTCTCGAGACCTGTATGCTGCAGATCTTCTAGGGAAGGATGGAAAATACGCCACATGCATAACCTTAGCCATCGCTCGTATTTTCAGAGTCAATCTCAGTTACATAGAGGTCTAGTGTGTGAAGTTGTAGCCTGCTTGATCCTTTGTATTGTAGTGGTCACCACTTAAGCTACCTACTATGCGGGCTATTATCCTTATATATAAAAGCATTCCGTACATCCGTAATTACATAAGCAAGACGCTGGAGACCCGGGTTCAATTCCTGGGCAGGGCGTCTGGCAAAGTAGATCACTGTGAGCTCTGAACGGTACCTGACGTCAATCCCTGTCAGCGTCCTTATCTTCACGCTCTTTTTCCCATTGGTATAATGTGGATTGCGTGACAGCTTGGTTAGCCAATGGAATCTATGAAACTGGGGGAAAAGCTCGGCATCAGTCCCTGTCAGGTCCTTATCTTTTGCTTCTCCTTTCCCATTGGCACAGCCCGCCCGTGTTCTTGCATGAATATCGATTGACACGCGCTCCTTCTCATAAAAGGTCTTTTGTTTTCTCCCACGTCTACTTTTCTTCTTCTTCTTCTTTACCCTGGTCAAGTCTTACGCTGGCAAGTATATACGAAAGGATTTTTATTACAAGTATAAACTAATAAGAAGTGTAACATAGACCACTGCGTTTCCCCCAAGTCCCTCTGCCACCGGTTGCCCGCCCCCAGCTGCACCGGTGTGCATGATAGTAAGTTGTCGCATCAAGAGTACATGGTCCTGGGTATAACTAACCTTCTTCTGATACATACTTAGCTTGCAGTCTTCTTCCTCTCCTCTCCTCCTGTCTTCCCTTCCGTTCGCGCCTCTTCCACCTTCTCTCCGCTTGCTACATTCCAATCAGAGGTTTTTTTTCCCGCTTTTTCCTCTGCCCGTAAGTGAAACAGATTCAGGTCTATGCATTGAACATAAGACATTAACACACGTTTCAGTTCCGCTTCTTTTTCGCTTCTCCTTTGCTCTTCCTCTCCGCTTCCTCTGCCTTCCTTCCTTCCCGTCCAACTAGCCTCGGCGGTCGGTGGCCGGTACCACCGTTGCAACTATACCCCCCCCCCCATAGATATGTACCCCCGCGCCAAATGTCTGCTCCACTCCCACCGGTAAGAAATTGTTGGACGTGACCTTGAAGTTGTGACTCAAAAATACATTCAGCCTCAGGTGAGACGGTGGCCAACACGCCAAGAGCGTGTATCGACGACCGCGGCTTCGGCCGCTGTGTAAGTAAAGAAAATGAAGGGTACTCCACGAGAACTAATTTCGGAACGAAATTTCGTAGGCTAGTTATCACATAGCTTTGCAAGAGTAAATTGTTTAATATATCAATTTATATTTGAGCGATATTTCTTATCATGTGCTCCGTTCGTCCAGTTTTGCTTCAACCATAAGTTGCCTTTGAGGCATTGTATTTTGCATTCGAGAAGGTTACAGTTAACAAGAAGTAGGGCGGAGGTCGGCATCTGTATGAGTCTTATTAAAACGACTCCTGGTAAATCGTGTAGTGACTAAGTGGAAGAGGTGTAGAGTGGTTATGAGGGACATCTGGCTGTCTATTCAATACGAACGAGAAAGACGAAAATCAAGAGACAGAGAGCAAGTGCTTACTGATTTCCCATTGGCTGTCCCTTTTTCGTCGTTGTTTCACTGCGGCGCCAATAAAGGCAGAAACCTAAACGTTGGCAGTTCCTTCCTCTCTCTTTTTCCTTCATTTGACCGCACATGAGCAACAATCGCAAGGAACGCATGGCAAATCTTCTTGCCTATGTGCAGAACCGCCAAAAGGAGAACGCGACGATGCCAGTGAGTCATAAGCGGGTACGTGAGGATCACAGCACTACCGAACACGTGACCAAGAAGCCCACGCCGACCAGTTCTCCTTCCTCGACCAGCGCGATTCTGCCAAAGGACAAGGACAAGGCCAAGAAGCGATCGCTTGAATTGACGACGCCAGGCGACTATGATTACAAGAATGACACAGATATCCCGTCCCTTGCGTTTGATCTGCGCCCTCACATCCAAGTGCGCCCTTACCAGGCTGAGGCAAAGGAAAAGGTCATTGTGAACGGATTGGGCAAGAGTGGCATTATTGTGCTGCCCTGCGGTGCAGGCAAGACTCTCACCTCGATCCAGATTGCATGTGAGATCAAGAAGTCGGTTCTGGTCGTGTGTTCCACCAACTTCTCGGCCGAACAGTTCCTGGACGAGTTCCGAACCTTCTCGACTATCAACCCGGCTTCGATGGGCATGCTCGCTGGCTCGAAAAAGTGGCCCTTCAACGGCCGGACCGGTATCATTTTCACGACGTATACCATGCTGATCGAGAACAAGCACCGTGCACGTGAGAGTGTCAAGATGATTGATCTGATCCGCAATACCGAGTGGGGCCTTGTCATTCTCGATGAGGTGCACTGCGTTCCCGCCGAGAACTACAGCAAGGCCATTGGCCGCTTAAAGTCACGCATGCGACTCGGCCTGACCGCGACCATGCTCCGCGAGGATGATCGGATCGACGAGCTGGAACAGGTCGTGGGCAAGACGCTGTACACCGCCAATTGGAAGGAGCTTGCCGACGCGGGCTACATTGCCAAGGTGGTGTGCACCCAGATAGAGATGCCGCTCTCGCCGACCTTTGAAGAGACCTACGCAAAATACGCGGACGACAAGGGCTTCGCGGCCTACCACAAACGCGGCTTGCTGGCCGTCGCCAACCCCAACAAAATGCAGATCTGCCAGCGCCTGATCCAGTACCACGAGGCCCGCGGCGACAAGATCCTGGTCTACTGTGACAACATTGATGCCATGAAGCGGTATGCGGCCATGCTCGACCGCCACTTCATCTATGGCGGCACGTCCGAGGAAGAAAAGCAAACGCTCCTCAAGAAGTTCCAGATCGAGGTCCCGCGCGAGACTGAGGGCATGAACTGGCGCGAGGTCTCGCGCATCCGCGTCCTGCGCAAGAACACGATCAACACCCTCCTCGTGTCACGCATCGGTGATACCAGTCTCAACCTGCCCGCCGCCACTGTGCTGATCCAGATCGCCTCCCACTTTGGCTCTCGACGCCAGGAGACCCAGCGCATGGGCCGCATCTTGCGTGCCAAGAACCGGTCCGAGAAGGGCTTTTACTCGCGCTTCTACACCCTCGTCACCCTCAACACAGACGAGATCCAGTTTACCGACAAGCGCAAGAAGTTCATCGAGGACACGTGCGGCAATGGCTACCAGATCTGGCGCGTCGGTGACCGGGTGCGCGAGACGGGCGGCTGGAGCGTCACAGCCACGAATGAGTTGCCACCCCTGGAAGACGATGAGGTGCAGCTCCAGCCGCTGACGTGCTCTATCATGGGTGCACCCGAACCGTATCTGAAGCAGGAAGAGGACCAGCGCGTTTTTCTCCAAGAGCTCCTTAGTATCAAGGATATCCAAGTCGAACGCGAAGAGGTCGCGTAATGGTTTGTTACTCTTGCTTTGCCCGGCCCACTCCCCTCTTTACTGTATCCTGTAGATAAAAACGCTCGCACACTCTCTGTTTCTGTCTTCCTTCTGTATATCCCCGACTTTACATGCACGAATACACACACACACACACACCCTCCAAAAGCCTGCTTCCCCGCATTCTATCTTCGCTCCTTTGATTTGATCCCCTTTTACATTTGCATACGACATCCCAAGATAATAAAGAGTAACAAACAAAGAAAAATAGAGTACCTCTTCATACGTGATAAATGGATGATTGAATTATATTATTTTGTGTCATGACTGTCGTCCATCATGATGGTATAAATGGCATTCGCAATACCGCTCTCTAAACCCAGTTCAGAGAGGAAATTTTCGGATGGATTCTTGTTGATGGTGCCTGCGCGCTTCGCCGACGCCGGCGTGGGCGTATTATTCGGATTGCTATTACTGCTCGTGCCGGTACTATTATTCAGGGTGGCATTGTTGTTGTTATTACTATTGTTGCTGTTGCTGTTGGAGGAGGACGAGGAAGGGGTGAGGGTGGTCGTGATGGTGCTGGTGGTAGGCGTGGGGGTCGAGATGGAGGACGACATGACAGGCACGACGACTTCGTAGCCAACGCGACCGGATGTGATGGCCGTCTTGGGTTCTCCTCCGTCTCCCTTCTTCCAATCGCTGTCCTTGTTTGGCCGCGGCGCTGGCCGAGGTGAGATGAAGGCCTGGCTGTTCTTCTCTGGGTTAAAGATCTTGCCGTCCTTGACGTGTTTGAGAACAAACACTGGGTTCTGCTTCGCATCCTTGAGTTTCTGTGAAATCCGCAACGGTCTCTCATCGTAGCCGAGCGCGCGCTCTTGTAGGTTGTCCGGCGAGCCAAACTGGATCCAAAGAGCGTACTGCTGCCAGTCGTCCATGACATTGTATTTCTTGAGGGCGGATGTGATCACTTTGGAGCACGGGTCATCAAGCAGGAGGCGCACATTTTTGGACGCTTCGAGATCGACTTTGCTGTTGTTGGCTATCTTTTCGCCGTAGACTTTGATGGCTCCGCCGTCATTGATGGTCACGCTTGGCGTCGGTCGAAGCTGAGAAGACAAAACCAAAAAGTTCAGTAGGGATTTCATGTCAAATGTGTATATACTGCTTACATCAGTGCTTGGAGTGTCGTTCCCTGTGGAGCGTGGATGGTATGTGCTAAAGTAGTCTGCGGTGGCATATCCAATGGCGGGTGGGGTCAGCAGCCTACCGCCGCCACTGCTGCTGCTGCTGCTTGCATAGATCTTTTTATCGTTGTCATAGGCACCCAATCCCTAAGTCCAGTTTAATACATTGTCATAACCCTGCTGATGTCTTACCTTTTTGTCTTTTCCTTTGTGGCCATAGGCCAACTCATCGCGCAGGCGGGCCACTTCTGTGCTTAACCGGGTCAGATCATCCGTCAACTGTCGCAGGTGGTTATCTGTAATAGGTGTTAATATAAACTCTGTCGAGTAGGTCGTTGAATCCAATCGAACCTCGTTCCTGAAAAGCCGTCTCGATCTTGCGATAATCTGCCATGCCATTTTGGCCCAGCCAGTCCTATGCAAACATGAGTCTTGCAACTCTCTCTTCGTCTCTTTTATCATACGTTTTCATAGAGGGCACCTAAAAGTAAAGATAGAAAGAACGAAAGGGAAGGTGAGAAAGGGAAAAGATAGTGGAACAATACGTTCGTTCTTGGAATGGAGCGACTTACTGGGAGGAACATAGTCCCATTCGTTGAGGGGTATCCGCCACATGGTCTTGAGGTTGTAGATATGTCGTAAAATGTCGAGTCGTTCGCCTACGGATGTCACGGACAGATCCTTGAGGGTGTCGTGGTCGAGGTGGATCAGGACATCGCCTGTCACGCCGTGTTCTGTTTCGCAGGTGCATGAGCCGAGGCCGCCTGGCCTTCCTTTTTTCTTTTTAATTACCCTTGATTTGCTTGTCGTAGGCATCGTGTCCGACGGAGGACAGCCATTTGCACACCTTGCTCTCGTCCCACAGAAGCACACTTTCCATTTGCGAGAAAAGGCAAGTGAAGCAAAAAGAAAGCCGAAAAGCTCAATTCAAAAGACCGCCTTCAATCAAGCAGGCAAGAACAGAGACGGACTCTCGAGAGGTGCAGCACTTTCTGATGTTGCACACATAGAGGAATATATGACACTCATTCCATGTCAATATTACATTTTTATTTATCCACTAAACTAAGTAGACCCTTTTGATCCTGGAAAGTAATTCCTTTTCTTTTTTTCCCATCTCTCAGGATACTTAAAGAAGTCATGGTGATGACGAAGGGTAACAGACCTTTTCCTTTAGTGAAACCCATGCAAAATACTTGCTTTGGACATTGCCATAGCAAATCCCGCTGCCCAACACACGAGAAAATTCTCTTTCTTTTTCTCATTCTATTTATTTTCATAAACCCCTATCATGGAAGAAGTGAATGATACAAGTACAGCCTCGGGCGCTGCCGCGACCACCGATTTTCTCAAGCGCCGCAACCTCGAGAAATTGCTAAAGACGAAGCGCGTACGCATCGGTGAAAAAGAAGCCAGCGACGCCAAGGAGCTGCTGCACGCGCTGCTCGCGAGCGATTCGCCCCAGGCGCGGCAAGAGGAAGCCATCAAGGTCGCCGACGTCGTGCGCCACTATGGTGTGCGCGCTCTCAAGGCCGCGCACGTCTACAGCGTGCTCTCATCCGAGTTGTTCTCAAAGAAGCCCAAGGCGCCTAGTATCCTAGGCGCCATGACTCTGGCGGGCGCACTCGTCGAGGTGAACCGCGAGCTGCATGGCACGCTCGAACCCCACCTTGTGACGCTCATCCCGCCTCTGCTCGAGCTGCAGGCCGATAAACAGGCGTCCGTGCGCGACCTGGCGGCGACCACGGCCAAGGCAATCGCGCTCGGGGTCAATCCCACCGCGACCCGGCACATTTGCCACCTCTGCCTCGGGGGTCTGGAGAACTCGAAAAAGTGGCAGACCAAAATGCTCGCGCTCGACATTATCACGCAGCTTGCGCAGAAGAACCCGCTCCCACTGCTGGCGTGCATCCCCGACCTCGTGCCGACCCTGTCGGACTGCATGTGGGATACCAAGCAGGACGTCAAGCGCGCTGCGACCAGCACCATGGCCGAGGCGTGCGGTTTACTCGACAACAAGGATATCGAGCGCTTTATCCCAGCCGTCATCGAGTGCATCAACCACCCCGATCAAGTCCCCGAGACGATCCACCAACTCGGCGCGACCACTTTTGTCCAGGAAGTCGACTCTGCCACCTTGGCACTCATGGTGCCCCTCCTTGCGCGCGGCCTACGTGAGCGTCAGACCGCCATCAAGCGCAAATCGGCTGTCATTATTGACAACATGACCAAGCTTGTCGATGATCCCGACGTCGCCGCCCCGTTCGTGCCCATTCTACTGCCCGCCCTCGACCACGTCAAGGACGTCGTGGCTGACCCCGAGTGTCGCGGTATGGTCGAAAAGGCGCTGGCAACGCTGAACCGCGCAGCTGGTGGCGGCCAGACCGTGCTGACCGAGCAGGAGAAGCGCGAGAAGGTGACCAAGACGCTCGATCACCTGATGCAGACCAAGCTCGAGGGCTTCTTTAGTCCCGTCCGCAAGTACATGGTCGAGCTCGCGGTCGCGCTCACACTCGCCAAGGACTTCTCCCGTGCGGGTTGGATCGATGCCATTGCGCCTAACGCTGGCACCTGGCTCCTGGTAACCGGCCGCTACGATCCCGAAAAGGAAGATCCGGAGGAGGCGCCCAAGCTTGCGCTCGCGGCCTTGGCGAGCTGTGAGGAGGCAGTTGCGACTCGCACCATCGAGGAGGAGGATGACGAGGAGGGTGAGGAGCTGTGCAATTGCGAGTTCTCACTCGCCTACGGTGCCAAGATCCTGCTCAACCGTACCGCGTTGCGTCTCAAGCGTGGCCGTCGCTACGGTCTGTGCGGCCCGAACGGCTGTGGCAAGTCGACTCTGATGCGCGCCATCGCGAACGAGCAGCTAGAGGGCTTCCCGCCTCGCTCGATTCTGAAGACTGTCTATGTCGAGCACGATATTGACGGCTCCGAGTCCGAGACTGGTCTGGTCGATTTCATTGCCTCCTCGCCAGGTGTGGTGGAGAAGGACAAGGCTCAAATTGCAAAGCTGCTGCGTGAATACGGATTCAGCGAGGATATGGTCAAATTCCAAAATATTGGCTCGCTCTCAGGTGGCTGGAAGATGAAGCTAGCGCTGGCTCGAGCCATGCTCATGAACGCGGATATCTTGCTCCTGGACGAACCGACCAACCATCTGGACGTCGTCAACGTGGCCTGGCTCGAGAACTATCTGCTTGGCTTGAAGAGCGTGACCTCCATCGTTGTCTCGCACGACTCGGGGTTCCTCGATCACATTTGCTCAGATATCATCCATTACGAGGGCAACTACAAGCTCAAGCGCTACAAGGGCAATTTGTCCGAATTTGTCAAGAAGGTCCCGCGCGCGCAGTCCTACTACTCGCTGGAGGCGGCTCAGATCACGTTCCGATTCCCTGAGCCCGGCATGCTCGAGGGCGTCAAGACCAAGGAGCGAGCGATCCTCAAGATGAAGGACGTGGACTTTTCGTATCCCGGCTCGAACCGCAAGCAGCTCAAGAAGATTACGATGCAGTGCTCGCTCGCATCGCGCGTGGCTGTCATTGGCCCCAACGGTGCCGGCAAATCCACGCTCATCAAGCTGCTGACGGGTGAGCTTGAGCCCTCGACCGGCACCGTCTGGAAGCATCCAAATCTGCGCATTGCTTATGTAGCCCAACACGCTTTCCACCATATCGAAAAGCACCTCGATATTACACCCAATGAGTACATCCAGTGGCGATATGCGACCGGTGAAGACCGAGAAGAATTGGAAAAGGTACGCAAAAAACTATCTGCTTATATCATGCACCAACACAACCAACGATCTTACTAGGTGGACCGTCAAGTAACGGAGGAAGAGGAAAAGCAAATGTCTCAGCACTTTGTGATTGAGGGAGAGAAGCGCATTGTGGAGGAACTCGTGGGCCGACGCAAACTCAAGCAGTCGTACGAGTACGAGGTGCACTGGGTCGGCAAGTCCTCAGTCGAGAACACGTGGATCTCACGCCAGCGACTCGAGCAAATGGGCTTTGGTAAAAAGATTGCCGAGTGCGATGCCCAGGAAGCGGCCAAGGCCGGCCTCAACCGCCCACTCACTCAAAAGGAGATCGAGAAACATCTGACCGAGGTGGGTCTCGAGGCTGAATTTGCCACGCACTCGCGTATTCGTGGTCTTTCGGGTGGCCAAAAGGTAAGAGGACGAAGAAAGATACAAGGTCAAAAATTGATGTGAGCGCACAACATAGGTCAAACTCGTGATTGGCGCGGCCATGTGGAATCGACCTCATATGCTGGTCTTGGACGAGCCAACCAACTACCTCGACCGCGAGTCACTCGGCGCACTGGCGAGTGCGATCCGCGAATACGGCGGTGGTGTCGTGATTGTGACCCATAACCGCGAGTTCTCGGAGGCGCTTTGCACCGAAGTCTGGAAGGTTGATGACGGTGAGCTTGTTGCATCTGGCCACAACTGGGTCTCTGGCCAGGGATCGACCGTGATCGAGGAGAAGGAGCAGGAGGATATGGTAGACGCCCAGGGTAACACCATCAAGGCCGTTAAAAAGAAAGAAAAACTGTCCTCCAAAGAGCTGCGCAAAAAGAAGAAGGAGCGCATGGAGCGCCGCAAGCGTGGCGAAGAAGTCTACTCGGACGAAGAAGATTGGTAGTTTATCCTTGTTATCGTTCATCCTTTCTATTTTGAACTATGGTAATAAAGCCAAGTCGTGTCTTGAACGATATAATTCTTTGGTCATGTCGAAATGTTTACACGACCGTATAAACATGCACCCACTACTTTCACCCAGGGTGACATTGGAGTGCATGCATATTGTGCTTCACTTGGCATACGTATTTTAACCCCTTGAATACTCACATGATATGTTCTATCCCCTCATCTTATGATTCTACCACAATGCTCTCGAAAAGCTAATTATGGAAGTTGTGGTTAATACGGTTCAGAGCGACTACAACATATGGCACAAAAGATTGATGCAGATTGGTAAAATAAATAATTATAGACGGTGCATATGGCGGTTCCCAAAAAGTGTCAACTGGATACATTCATTATAAACATGAAAACACGAGAAACTACAGTATGGCTAGTACGTGTGTATCGCCGCCTGAAACCGGTAGTGTACGGGCATCCCTTTAATTGGGCCTATATACACCATTCACTCATATAGGGGTGGGCATGTTTAATGCTTCGTGTATTAGATCGCTAGAGTATTGCTCATGGTCTGAGATGAAACACTTCGCTATCCTGGCATACCTATATCATCACATATCTGTATGTAAGGAGTGCAGACGTCAAGTGGGCGTGTTGCTACTCTAACCAGCTTCTACACTCTGTGTGTTTGCATTGCTTTTGTTCTCTGTCTCACGTCAATCGTTTCTCTAGTGAGCTTTCCGCTGGCCCACATCCCGCTCCAAAAAGTAAAAAAAACAAGCAAAGGTTGTGCTAGTAGTACCATATATGTTCCGACTTATTCCGTCTCTCTTACTATGTCAAATCAGTTGTCAATCGTCATCCTGGATGTTATAGAGGCAAGACTAGCAAACTTTTGTGAATTTCATATAGTCCATAATGTGAGGCCGACTATTGGGCTCGAATGCGATGGGTTTTGTTTGGGGCCTTTACCAAGTGGAGCTTTCCCTCAAGACGAATTTCCATCACTGTAATACATGATAAATAATTCAAATAAACAAACAATCCTCGTGCTGCAAGGCATAGCATGTGTGTGGTAATCATTGATCAATGGAATGCAGCATGTATTTACAGTTTCGAAGCATCCTGTTAAGTTAACTTACTATACTGTATGTACAGTCTGTACAGTACTGTGATTTATAGAAGTACGGCATCTAGGTACTCCCATGTATAGGTCATGATTCTTCGTTCGTGTTTACATGTATTGGAAAAGTGCCAGAACATACACCTCAATTCTTCTTATTTCTATAACAATTCACTTTGCTGGGGCAGGTAAGTATGCACAGGGGCACGAGCAAGGCCGTCTTCGGCATAAAACAGAATACAGTAAATACGTATTTGTTTTGACGGATCGTCACCTGCGTATAAAACAAACGGCAATTATATCCCCAACGACAATAATGGCTAGCAAATCTGATTTATACCACAGTATGGTGCTTATACTAGTCATTATAATGACTTATACTAAAGCATTTGATTCGCGCACACACCAGGATTTCACGATCGGCATGCGCAATTCATGCAAAATGGAAAAAAAAAGATATTCTGCAGACTTTCATGTCTGCGTGATCACAATTTTTCAGCTCGGGTCTTCTGGACTCCTGCTTCAGATGTTTTTTTGTTCGGTGCCCTAATCAAAATGAGAGTCTGTCCTTTTGCAAGGGGGTCTTCTGCATGTCGGCCAGGAGACGCTACGTCGGCAGCGCCTCATTTCGAGCCCATGAAATAGCAGTGCGACTAACCAAATATAGAATTGCATGTCACTTCTACACATAGGCAGTGTGTGTTGCATGTGCTCGAGGACGGCGCGAGCTGAAGCCGCTATGAAACGTTGGGACTCTCTCTGAAGTATTGTGTCTACGGAAAAAATGAGACGCGCAATTGCCTATATGTGGAGCAGTCAAAATACTACGGAAACGTTGCATATCCCTTTTGATAAGGCGATGGTCGGTTTAATTGTGTATAAGGTAACTGTATGTGTAGGTGTATCCATTAACCTGCTTTCGATGCGTCTATTTTTCACTGTTTGTATATACAACATATCCATCTCACCTCTCGTAATTTCATAAATACAGTTCAACTATGTAGATTCTTCCAGTACTTTGTGATTGATATATGCCACTTAATAGGACCCGAATTCCATTGTTTTGCTTCCACGCTAGGAGACTTTGGGCAAATCACAGAATTATGATGGTACCATTGTATGCTTGAGCACATCATATATTTCCACGTGAAGCGTTTGTAAAGCACTCATCTACGAAGCGATAGGGGATCCTTTCTGTCATGTTAAATGATCGGGTGGGTATACGTTCATGCATATACGTAAAAAACAATAGTGCGAGCTCACCGAGAGATGTTTTGCTAGCGTAGACGGATCGGAATTATTATTAGGCATATACTGTACGACGCCACATACACGTACGCAAGAACTATTCCTCTCCCATTAGCGGCGTATGAAAGATGGCAAAGGTTAAGCGAGTGTCTCACTGTAGTATCAACTTTCACAGTCTTTATAATCCGTTTCTTCCGGCTGAGTATGTGTACCTACATTAGGTCAAACGTGATTAGGGGGTTCTTGTTGAAATATGCTTCACATTTATTTTCAATGCAATATGTGCCCTTCTGACAAACAAAGAACGGAAGCAGAGACAGTTACTGTCGACACAAGCATATGCGGATTTTCTTTTTCGTTCCGAAAACATGCCCCTTTCATCATATACACTGCACATTATCCTCGTTTATGTTTAAATGAATTACTCCTTCATCGATTACGACTATACAGAGCATGGAAAGTTGCTATGGCAATATCCGATGTAAATCTTCGTTTCTGGTATGATCCTGCCATCATGAGCATACGAGCAAAATACTATCATGAAAAACGCTGAAAAACACAGAAAGTGCATCTGATACAAGCATAAGGGATTTAATACGCGATTATTGATTTTATTCAAATCTATGAGCTATGGATCTGTTGTATGTATACAGACACGACGATACAAACCTTCAGTTTTCTTGATTTTAGTCCAAAAATTACAAATCATCTTACTGATTTAAAATAAATATTTAAAGCGCACCTGTATGCATGAAAAGAACGCCAGATCGTGCAGGTCAGGCTTACGGGCGTATGTACTCCTTCCTTGAGCTATGCGCTACTTGCGTACTATAAATACGTATGCACAAGCGTGTTTGTCTCAGGGTGTCTCGAATTATGTCAAACAGCAGAAAAGAAGCGAGTGTTGCATATTTATTTTGCAGTCGGCGCCTGAACGCCTGACTTTTGGTAGAAGGTTTTTATGGATATGGCGTAAAAATACACCAAAATGCATTCTATAATAACTGTGTGGCGCTCTGCTCATACAGGCAATAGCTGAGTACGTCAGGTGTTTGCCATGTGAAGCAGAGCAAAACAGATTTTCGACTTTCACGTCTATGCCCACATATATAAAGGACCCACGGGTACATTCGTTCACTGCGAACCATCAGCAACTTCTCTACTCAACATGCGCTTTACCTCTCTCACTATCATTGCCGCTGCTTTCCTCATTGCTGGATCTTGCGCGGCGCCTGCAGCTGAGCCTGAAAACCAGAAGCCCGTGGAGAAGCTCCCAATCAAGCGTGCCGCCGGTGCCACTGAGTCTGAAAGCCAAGAGACTGTGAATGTGGCCGGAATTAAGCGTGTCCTTACGGCGGCCGAGCCTGAGGACCAGAAGCCAGTGGAGAAGGCTCCAATCAAGCGCTCGAGCAGGGCGACCGAGCCTGAGGACCAGAAGCCAGTGGAGAAGGCTCCAATCAAGCGCTCGAGCAGGGCGGCCGAGCCTGAGGACCAGAAGCCAGTGGAGAAGGCTCCAATCAAGCGCTCGAGCAGGGCGGTCGAGCCTGAGGACCAGAAGCCAGTGGAGAAGCTCCCAATCAAGCGCTCGAGCAGGGCGACCGAGCCTCAGGACCAGAAGCCAGTGGAGAAGCTCCCAATCAAGCGCTCGAGCAGGGCGGCCGAGCCTCAGGACCAGAAGCCAGTGGAGAAGGCTCCAATCAAGCGCTCGATCAAGGCGGCCGAGCCTCAGGACCAGAAGCCCGTGGAGCAAATTCACTAGCGTGCTACCTACTTACAAGGCAAGTAGCATGGGAGGCGTCGGTCTAGCATGCTAAAGCCGCACTGAGCAATAAGCTCGTATGTGTTGTGTATTTTAGGACACATTTTAAATTCTTACTACTATACAATACGGAATAAAAAAATGTATCTAGGATTTTGTCATCGTTCCGGACCCATATATATATGTCATCTGAGAGACTCAATTTGAATTGGTAGTGGTATCCGCCGGTGCCAGACAGAATAAATGTACTGTATACAGCAACTGACCTATAGCTTTTACCTACCGAAACTAACTATCGTGACTAAGCTCAATCTATCTACTGTACATATCTGAACTGCGAAGCCAGGGTCGTTAACACGCTTTAAAGACGTGCTGACCACTACCTCACTTTCCGCTGTACAAAATCTTTTAGTCACATCCTGAAAGTATTATCTGCCATTTCTTGCCAGTGGACGTAGGGCAGACATTTGGCACAGGGGGACAGATCTACGGGATGGGAGTGGCACCAGCGATGATGCTGGCCAGCTACCACCTAAAATAGAAAACCCAAATGCAGAACAGATGAGGAGGCGAGTAAGATCAGAAGAGTAGAAGCTACAAGCGAAGAATGACAGGAATAAACTGCATATTGATATCTCATGTTCATTGTGTACATATAGATCTGTCTTACCTACTCACAGAGGAAAGAGCGAAATAAAAAAAAACATCTAGGTTTGAATACCACGAGCGGATGGAAGGGAGAGGAAGCAGCAGACGGAAAAGAAGACAGAGGAAAGAAGTGATGCAAAGCAGCAAGCTATGTACAGTTGAAATGATGTCCACAATGATGTACTTTGACCTGACAGCTTACTTAACAGACACGAACGAGCCATACACTGGCGGCGTATTGATCCCAGAAAAAGGAACAGAAAAGTAAATTATACGAGCTAATTTTGTCGAATGATAGTTTCAACTAACCAGAAGGTATCTGATATATGTGCCCTACAGACAAATAGGTTGTATCCGATGCTTCCTCTGAACTACATCGACTGGAGGTAAGAGATCAAGCTTTCCAGTAATATACATGTATTTCACATCATACGTTTTTTAATCTGTCCCTTGTTCTTTGAGAAAGAGAGATTATTGTATGTGTATTATCAGTCACTATAGCCTTTGATGCGTACAGAAGCGATAAATGTATAATTGATCTGATAACAGCACTATCTTACTATCATTTTCTGTGTTGACTTGCGATATTGACCTATCCTGTTGTAAGCCATACATCTTCCTTTGATTTAGTAACCCCGTCAACCGAGGTCTTGTCTACAGCAGCATGCCCTGCGTCGCAGGCTAGCACTCATGTCCATTTAATATGTGGCTTCATACTCGGTTTTTCAATAACTAGCTATGGTTTGCATGATGTATATATGCGCGGATTGTGTAGTGCTAGCGTCTTTTTGTCTTACGTTGTCATCCAGAGGCATTTGATGAGAACGTCCATATCGATCTTTTTGTGTCGCTACATATATAATACCTTAATTCTTGGCTAATAATTTCTCCTTATACGTTTAGGTGCTTGACATGTCCCCATGCGTGTGTACATACATGTGGTGGTGAAAGTGATTCCAGTGTGCGCTTATTAAATTGTACCAGTAATTTATTTTATTATAACTAATTTAGATCTTGCCTTTGAACAACTCTTTAATGAGCAAGCTGCCATAGATGCGGACTTGGTCGTAGACGTTGATCATATCGACGGTGGAGAAGAAGCTATCGGCGAAGCCAAAGGGGAGCATCAGAGGGATCCAGCCGCGCGAGTATTCCAAGGCCCACAAGTGCTCTGGGATCTTGTATTGCTGGCAGTGACCGCGTGGCAGATGGTGAATCTCACCGGGCTTGTAGACCTGAGGAAAAGGTGTACCAAGTCAAAACCATACACCCGGTTTCTGCAGAGCAATACCATAATTCTTACCTCACGAGTCAATTGACCAGGGCTAAAGGCCCACTGCTCACCCTCCAGAATGGTAAAATAGTTGTCCACCAAATACCGGCCGGTATGGCCCTCGGTACCGACAGGAGTACCGAAAATCTGTCTCATGTTAAAAGTGGCTCTCAATATAGGTTTTCGCGGCTTACAATGACATATTCCGAAAAGGATCCGTGCAAGATCCACATGGAACCCATAGCGCCGCCGGCATTGTTGAAGATCCACTCCTCCTTGAGATTGATGTGACCCGGGTACATGCTGTCGAGCTCCTCCGCAATACGCGTAACCATCGTATGCGTGTCGTTGCCGTACGCGGCCATGTTGCGCTGCCCAACCGCTTGCAACACCTTGGGATCAAACAAATAAAAGCGGGGCATGATCCGGTCGAACCCGATACAAGCAGCCAGAAAAACGGTGAGAATGGACAGCCATGTCATGAGGCGCGAAGCACAGCTACCGCTACAGCTGCTATTGCTGTTTTTCGGTTGGGGAGCCATGGCAGTGTCTAGAAACGAAGAAAAAAGGAGTTGTATACGCAGAATTCCAGGTTTTTTTTTTAAAAAAAATATCGAGGCACCAAATTTAGACATGTTTCACAATCCCGTCTGTCAAGGGCTCCGGGGTAGAAAGCGGGCATCCCGGGCGCTGCCTCAAAAGTGCCATCTTACCTTTCCCGTGGTTTCGAGATATTTCAGGTATAAACCAAATCACGTCATGCCAATGTATGCATGTATCTTCTGCTAATTACGCGGGAACAGACACAGCTGGCGGGGCATATTACTATGGTTTTTTGTTATCACGTGATAGTGCCGCGATATTCATCCCGGGCCGGTCATTCCGAGCGAATGAGAGAATCTCGCGTCTTGTGCCATGGTGACCCTTCGAGCTTCATTTTAGATAAAGTTACGCGTCTAAAATATATATATGTGTGTGTTAACTAGCACGAACGATTGTACTTGAGCACTACATAGAACCGCAAGCTATCAGGCGTAACGCTAACGGCGGTAGACATACGCTTCTGTGAACTCTTGTTTCTTGGCACAATATACTCTTCTTACATATAACATCATGGTAATACTACATGATCATCACAAAATCCCTGTAGGTGATAGTTTTTTATGGAGAAAGATTCACGTTATGTCATATTCTCCTGCAAGTTTATTCCTTCAGTAACTTTGTCTCGTATCGACCTAGAGTATGTATACATGTGCTAAAGTTTCGAGCAAGAAAGATTAGATAGAGAAGAACGGTCTCATATCTATTGAGTGGCAGCTTCTTCAGTCACACCAAGATATTTCTTCAGACATAAACGGTGGATCCAGTCCATATAGAGAACCTGCTTCATCTTAGGTATGTAGTAAGTGAGGAACTTTATCATTCTGTGAGGTATGATAGGAAGATCACTTTGCTCAACATGGGGGGATCAGTGTAACTCGAGCTTACTGCATCATCTGCGGAACCTCCGTCGATCTATTGCTCACTCACAGCAACACAATGATGAGTACGCATGATCGGAGACAAGCAAGCGCAGTGGTATAGGAGTAGCCCAGAAAGCAGATCTCACAAAGAGTACTTATGCATTGATTTTTATGTAAGTCTAGTATACCGCTACACGAGAGGAGAGAAGCAAAGAGGAGGACGGGGGTAATTATTTCTTTTTGGCATCCTTTTCAGCCTTCTTCTCATAGATCATGGTGGTGAAAGGCCTGGTTGTGTGTGGTTGGTTAGCATTGGCCAATCAAAATGGTTCAATTTTTACTTACCCCTCGTAGGTGAGCGCGATTTCGTACACGACAAAGACGATGGCGGTCAAAGCCAGACCAGCGGGCGAGGCAGAGTAGAGCGCGGTACCCAGAAAGTTGAGCGTGGAGCCGACGTACATCGGGTTCTCGCAGACGTTGAAGGGGAAGCCGGTGACGCGCTCCTCCATCAGGATACCAAAGTAATCACCTAATCCATCATTTCTAGTTAATCACGTGAAAGATCATCCCAACAAAATGCATGGAATTTACCGAGATAAGTGCCGGTCACGCCCAGGGCCCACATCGAAGAGAGGACGAGGACGCTGCCGGTGCCAAAGAAGATGGCAGCCGCGACCTTGACCAAGGGAGTATCCAGGACAGCGAGTGTCGGCTGAGCGTCAAGCGCATTGTGGTATCTGTCCATCAAAGGGTAAGCCGTCTAGTCTTGTCCCTTTTACCGGCAGAATGAACCCGACTTACAAGATATCACGGAAGATACCAATGCTAAAGATGGTCACCGCCAAAATGTAGCAGCCGCGGTAAGCGTTGCCACCGGCAAGCTTGGTCAGGACACGGTGGTTGTATTCTACACGAAGCAAGTCAGCATGCTTTGGCGGCGGAAGCACTCTTTCAAAGAATGAGCGTGTCATGGGCTACCTGCTCGGGCTACGGTGTTCCAGAAGAGCGGGTTGAACAGGATATTGGCCAAGGCATAGTACAGCGTGGGCTGGGACAAGTCAATGTAGGCGTCCATGATGACAACAATCGATGGGGAAGAAGTATGACAAGTAGACACAGACACGGCGGGGGTGGCAGACGCGCACTCGAAACTTTAAAAAGCGAGTCCAACAAGATCTGTTCGCTTGTGTTACAGCCAGATCTCTCTCGGTCTCTCTTTTGTTCTCTCACATTTCCACTTGTTTTCTACCGATCGCCGTCGACAGGGTCGAGCACTAAGCTTTCCCTTCCGCCTCCTCTTCTCTTTCTCTTTTAGTTTGCTTTTATTCTTGAATGCAATCAATGTAATGAGGACGGTATCTGGCGCCTTGGCCCATGCAATGATGCAGCGCGCTTGACCCGCTTTTTCCGCTGTGCTGCGCTCTCGTAATTGACGACGGGCCCCATCATATCCAGGCCGTCGGGTTCAGGCGGGCGAACGAGCTGATTCTCAGCCGACATGAGCCGTTTGAGGTTTTCTTCCACGACGCGTGATTGTTGGGAGTTTAATTCGCGCACGCGTTGTGGATCATCCGGTCGTCGAATGTAGACCTATCGCAATACATTAGAACCCCACAAGAGTCAACGAGTCCCTTGGTGGGTGCTTACTGGAGTCTGTTTGTAAGAGTGTTTGCTAGGGAATTTCGGCATATGGTCTGGAACATAGGAAGGAACAGCAGAGTCTTCTTCGTCTGACTCTTCTTCTTCGTCGTCCGAGGGTAGGAACTGGGGTATCTTCTCTTCTTGTTTTACGCTTGCTTCAGGTTGAATCGCCATACGTTCTTTGCAAAGGAAGAATGAATCTTCAGCTTATAAAGTCTTTTGGCATATGACTTACGGAGGTGGTCGTCGGCTTTTAACTTTTGCAGATACTCGCCAAAGGATGCAAGTTGTACGCCCGATTCGGTGAATGCGCGCGTGAGATCGTAATAGTTGGGCTTATGCCTGTTCGCCAGTTCAGCAAAGCCATGTGCCGTTGACAATAGTTTCTCGACGTCTTTTTGTGTCGTAAGAACGAAGAAGAGGAAAGTCATGGTAATGACTTACAAGATTCGAGGCGATCGTTTATGGTGTCAAGTGCAGATGTCTGTATTGCCTCATAGCCCGCTTCTTTGGCGAGCAAGGAAATAACTCTGCTTTGTAGCTGGAGTATGAATTGCCATTCGTCTGTAGGATCCGTCCGAGTTGTCATATAGTAGTGAGTATATGGGAAGAAAAAATAAAGAAGGCAAGCAGACAAGACGCTTCGGGTGCTGAAATTCGTAGTGGGTTTCTTCCTTTCCCCCCTTTCTGCTGTTTTAGGATGGTAAGCGAAAGAGACGCGCGCGTAGCAATCGCTGACTCACTCGATATAGTCGGCTATATTCAACTTCCAATCCCTGCTGCTGGCGGTGCTTCTCCTCATTTGCACCTGCACGTACGCACGAGCACAGGCCCCTTCGTTGATGGATCGCAACAAAACTGGGTAAGGGCTTCATCTCACTACCCATTTCACACTATTCCAGGCCTTATTCACTTTGCGCTAGTCCTCTCGGCATCTTTTGGAAGGCAGCACGCATAGGCGAACGGTTAAGCCCGTATGTGTCTCTCGCCTGCATCGTCATGGGCGTCAGCATTCTGATTTCTTAAAAAGCTATACTCGTCATACCCTCCTAATCAGACACACACACACACACACACACACACACACACACACTGTATATTTTACCCTATTCAATAACATATACTGTATGTCTCAAGGTTCGCCCATGTGATAAAACGTTGATTGGCTATCGAGGTTTTACGGGTGGATAGAGATACGATGGATGACAACACCATATCAAATAAGAATGAGGATTGGGTTTGCGGGGATTTGATTGTTTTGTGTACACAGGGTCGACGTGTCCCCCCTTTTGCATTGTTCTCTTTCCCTTTTACCCTTTTCCCGATGGTCTCAGCAGCAAAAGAACCACCCAGGCCTATCCCTTCGCCGCGCCACCACCGCACCTCTTTAACACAACCACCCCATGTCCTTTCCTCACCGTCCACTACTATCGCCACCAGCCAGCAAGACGTCATGACCGGCTCAGCCTTCGAACACAAAAGGAAGTCGGTCCCTCTCTCTGCCTCCGTCTCTGCCTCGTCCTCTGCTTCTTCTTTTCCAAGCACATTGGAGCACGACACAGGCAGTCCAGGACGAAACGACGAGCACGACGAAGGTGGCGAGGACGACGAGGACGAGGACGAGAGCGAGGATGGTGATGATGACCACGACTACGACTATGAGTATGATATGGATGACGATGAGTATGACGAGAAGGGGCATAAAGGCGAACACGACGAAAAAGAGGAGGGCGAGATAGACAGCAGTGATGAGGATGAAACAGACGCAACCAAGACCGACTTGCCTTTTCCACTCGCGAGCGCCAAGCGTAACTCAGAGTTTCATCTCCTCTTCCGCAGTGTCCCCGAGTCCGACGCATTGATTGATGGTCTGTTCTAGTTCTGTTATACATGCAACTTTATCTGTGTCACCTCAGACCCGTCCTGAACCTGCATTTCCTGTTTGTTCTAGACTACAAGTGCGCTCTTCACCGCGATATCCTCCTGCAAGGTCATTTATACCTCTCCCAGCATCATGTCTGCTTTCACGCCAACATCTTTGGTTGGGTCACTCACCTCGTCGTCGCCTACGATGAGATTATCAGCATGGAGAAACGTAATACAGCCATTATCATCCCCAACGGCATCCAGATTTCCACCGCCAAAGCGAAGGTACGCAATAGAGTCCTTCTCTTATCGTATCATTCATTGACATTTTTGTCTAGCATGTCTTTGCCTCACTCATGTCGCGCGACGTGACTTATGACCAAATGTACCGTCTGTGGCAAATGCACCATAACGCCGTCACCGTGCTGCGGGCTTTGCAGACTCCGGACAAGATGACCCAAAACGAAAATGTGGAGCTTGATGACGATGACACCGCGTCATGGTGGTCCGCCCTCGAGGACGATTCCGAGGACAAGGCAGACCACCCCTCACCTTGCATGTGCGCCGACCATTACCCTGTCACCATCCTTGATCGCGTCTACCCTGGCACTGTGAAGACCATGACGTACCTGCTCTTTCATCCAGACTTTCTCGTGCGCGCCCTCAAAGCCGAAGGCGAGTCCTTCGAAACCAGCCCGTGGCAGGACCACATGCGTGAGAGCAGGTACACGACGCGACAGACGCGTGCGGCTTGTATCCGGCGCGACGAGCGGCTCGATCGCCCCAAAGACGGTCATGCCACGCTACGAACAACGCTTACTATCGAAAACGCTTGCATGCTCTGCCTACTGACGTGCATTACTGACGTCTCCGCTGACGACGGCGCTCGTGTTCGCGTCACCATCACTCTCGACGTCGACTTGGCAGCCCCAGGTACCGGCATGTGTGCTACTCTATGGACACTTTCTAACACGTAGGATTAGAGGCAGTGCAACAGGCCGCGATCGCTGGCCAGAAACGGATAGCCGCACGGGTAGATGCACTCTTACGTACGCAGCGTGCCCAACGGTATCTCGAACAACAACAAACGAAAAAACAAGCTATTTCGGAATGCAAGCATGATCTACTTCCGCTCTATACCCTGTGCCTCATTGCAGCCGTCCTGACGCACCTCCTCGTCGCGTACCGCATGGGCAATGTCTCGAACCGTATCGCGAATTTTCAGCACCAGCAGCAAAGTTACCAACAGCAGCAGCAGCGGCCCCCCGCCACCGTGGATGACCAACTCGCTACCCTGAATACCCAGATCCACGCCATCACGGCACAGATGGATCGTATCCAGTTTGATATCGCAGACCAGGAAAAGCAGTTACGACAATTTGCCACCCAAGGATAGCACGACACATGTGAATAGTAGAAAAACCCTCAGATGATATCCCGGTCATACATAATGACATTCTCATTACATACAACATTTTGCTTTCTGCTTCCTTTCCATGTTCTACCTTCCTACAACGTTGAGTACTGGATATAGCAACAGTGGGTGCTACTTCACAGACGCCTTTCATGCAGATGTATTGCTTTAAGCAGCTTTTTTTTTTGCGCGATATAATAATGACCATGTGCTTCGAAACGCACTTACCGTGGAGCGCTTGCCACGTGCAGTGAACAGTGCGAGGTAGCTCTGAGGGATATGAACAGGTAAGTGGTCATTAAATCCGTCATGATCGTCACATCCTTCCTATCTCCTTTCCGTCCTCTCCAAATAATAGCCTGGTACTATGTGTCGCTCTGCTTATTTCCTTTCATGGTTGTGGGGCCCCACCCAGCCCCTGTGTACGTAGATGCACAAAGGCGTAAAAATCAGAGATAATAGATGTTACAGAAGGCTGTGTGTGTTTGTTTACGTACTCATGCGCGCTATCGAAGTGTAAGCAGTAGAAAAAGCGTGTTCTGAGGGGGTAGGGGATTGTGACAGAAAATATATGCCCAGATGACTTCTTTTTTCTTTCGTCATGTACAACTGTGCCGCACTGTTGTCTTTTTCACTGTTCATTATGATGCTGCCAACATTCTCTACTGCTTTTATTTTTATGCCAAATGCTGTCGTCCTGCAATTCAGCGCCCATCTTGATGTACCTAACGCAAAGGCAGATGGTGCGAATTTCATCATATCGAATAAACGCAATAAGCCGAAATAATATTTATCATGAGCCGATGTAGTATATGCCCTAAAAATACACAGATAAAAACACGCAGAAAGTTGACAGAATGGTGAAAAGCGCTGTTATTAAATTGTTGACGGTTGACACCGGCCACTATAATCTCGTGTGTAGTTAAGCGCTTTGTCATTCATAAAGTTACTGATAAATTTAAGTTGCTGCACCATCACTTTTATACCGTGCGTATATTCTGTGTTGTACCCTCTGTTTACTTGAATAAGTCATAGTATAACTCAGAAAGTGAGTTTTCAACCACAGTCTTCTCTTTTTATCTGTTCAGGTTTTTTTTATGTCTTTGTTGTTTGCTCTAGCTAATATGGATCATGTTGAATCGGTCGACCAAATAAGCTGCACACGCTTATGCCCTGCCTCTGATGGGAAAAGGACGGGTGCTCACAGTAGCGTCGTGCAAATATCTAACATAGCTTTGATTAGACCGCATAGGCGCATCCACCCATAGCCAACTCCTATGCGTGGCTCACGAAGTAAAAATCATCCACCCGCCTGACCACAGCTGCTTGCTTCAGAGCCTCTGCTACCTGGTTTTAATATATCATTTTCGTTCTGTGTCTCCGTGTGTAGTTTGTATTTCTCTATGCGATATGAAGACTCTATTTACTAAAAGGGAAATGCAGTGGAATAACGCACTAATGTGATATGTAGTATTATACGGAGCCCCTATGTCATATTCATCCTTAAGTAGCTTTTAGGTAGCTTTTTGGTAAAGATCATTTTGGAAGGGACGTTTGGTACGGCATCAGTAACAGTGACTGTCACCTGTCGCACACTCACAAAAGTCGGGATGTGCAACGAGTGGAATTGAATCACGTACCAGCGCAGAAGGACCTGACGCTCTGGGTCAGTTAACAAGGCTGACAATATTGGGTCGTAGTTCGCAGTGAAAAGCTCGGTTTCCCCCTTGATAGTGCCATTAAGTAAATTCCTCAGAGGAAGTTTCTGTACACTGTTAGAAATAACGTCAGTACTGCTGAATTCGACAGATGTAGCTGTGGACGTGATTTTCAGTCAACAATATGCGCATTTCGCCCTCCGGGCGGTCGACGGACAGTGCAGCAGGTTTTTGAGCACACATCAGTGCCTCATCTCATTCTTGTGTATTTCCTAAGGGACTTTGGCATATCCTTATAGACACAAGGTTAATTACAGCGTAAGGGCAAATTTTTCTTTTTTACTCACGTAAACGATGTCTTAAAATTAGTACGAGAGGAAGTCTTCATTCAGATAACTGGCTCATGCGGCTGGTTGGAAGACCCGCGAAGCTACCATCTGCTGGAAAACGGCTGAACTCCCGCCGAAAGATCGTCAAACTTACACCCCTGTCATTCTGTTTCGTCCACTCTATCATCGACGGAAGCGTCGCCGTTGCTTCTTGCCTTTTTTCTGGTCTTGCGACTCCTGCAGGGCCTCTGACAAGTTGGAGAAGCGGTTCGACAACACCTTCGAAATCTCGGACATAATCATCTTCGAGCTCGACTCAACCGCCGTCTGACTGAGTACTGAGACGTCCCGTAAAGTACTTCCTTTCGCAATGCGGGCCCGCTTCTCCAGCGCGGAGCTCCTTCACCGCCTTGAGCGCTCGTCCCCCACCTTTCGCTGGACTCCTTCGACACCTGACTTCTCTTGTTCTTTCTATTCTCGGCTTGCTCGTCGTCCCGTGACTTGCGGCTCGATTCCTTCTTCAGGGTGCATGACTGCTTGCGGTCTTTCGATGTTGAGAAGAGGCTACTCAGCATCGTTGCAGAAGGTGTCGGGCGACATTGCGCGAAAATTTGTTGGTCGTTCAGTCGAACACTTAATGTCTGTCAGCTCGCACATTACGTAAAGGCCTTCTGCTGGTAAAACAACGACGATGGAACGTGATGGTCCGCCGCCCAATTACTTGAATCCTCGAGATGTCTTCCATATCCGGGAGGTCCAACGCGTCCGTGCACAGTATCGCGATCCGATGTAGACCTTGACACGCCATACTCATGCCTGCGGCAGACTTTACTTCTCCGTATCCGTATATTGTACTCCATTATCTCCCCTGTAGGCGTGATATGGTCATACCGGGGTACACTGAAATCCGTCCTGCTTTCAGGTTTAGAGAGTCGTATCGTTTGTCCATCGAAAAAAAAAAAAAATTTACCTGGTCGAGATCGTCAAATAACCTACAGAGGAATGCCGATGTAGCGTGTGATCAGCGCGTATTCGTTCGTGTCATCTGCCTTGGACGGTCGCGGCAGCTTGCGCATTAGTTCGATGATGGAATTCTTGAAATGTTCTCTTGACCAGGAAGATGGAGTGAGAAAACACGTATGATGGTGTCTTCTCTACTTGTTGCTCCTTGGGTGAGGTCTTCAATTACATCGATACGCTGACTTATCGGAATTGTCTTGTTGCCCATTGTCAGATGCTTCGATTACGTATCAAGATGGAGACGACACAATACTCGCGCGAGTGACGGTAATGCGAAAGATTTGAACGTCTCAAATCAAAAGTAAGCGCCAGAAGATATTCAACGGTTGCGCCATTAGTTTCGATATTGATCTCAGAGTCCAGAGAAGCCAGCCATCAACCCGTGCTTGTTGAGATTTCTAATTCGAGTATCCAGTCTACTGGAAGTGATGCCTCGAAGTTAGGTACTTTGCCAGGCGCTGAACATGATCGTTTGTATCAAACTGACAATGCCAGAGAGAGACGATTTCAGCAGAAAGAGTTCGTTCATCCAGGTCGTCTTGCTTTTTGAAAATACTCGCAATAGACCACGTGCACAGTCGTTGGATGAATCGTCGACGATCGAACTAAGCAGTTGTTCCTCGTTGGCATTCCAAGGTACACCTTCAAACTCTTTGCAGCCCATGCCGAACAGTGCTCCACTCATATCTTCCGGCGGTCTGTCGTCGTCGAGCGCGCAAGGGAGTCTCGCAGCAGGAGTGCTTGCAGCAAATTGCGCACGTGACGAAGGAAATTTTTGGGCGGGCGATTTCAGGTGTATGGGAGGTGCCAGTGCTACGCTGCTTTTGTTATAATTTGTCGCTGACGGTCGAGATATCATCAACCAAAGTATGTTTGACGTCGCCCTTGTAGACTTTATGGGCCTCGTTTTTGGAGCTGTTGAGCTTGGTTACCACGAACGAAAGACAACTTCGTTATTGTTCTCCAATCAGTCATGGGCAACTTTTAAATGTCTAAAGAATGATGAGTAAAATCTTAATTTTAACTACGCGAGCTTTTTTGAGACCTTCGACTTGCAGATTTTCCGAAAGGTGAGAATCGGAGCTTGTTATGGAAACAGCAACTTGTCCAACTTGTTACAAAACAGTATTTGCGCCGCACGGCGTGAGGGTGGGCTTGTAAAGAGGAACAGGTAGACATGGAATATGTTTCGTAATAAGCACCAATCAAAGCACAAGGTGTGTGTTTAATGTGTACGAGGATGAAAAGAAAGAAAATAGATGTGATAAAGGAATCAAAGAGGAATATGCATTTGATTGCACGAATTGAGAGAATAGGCAAGAAGAATTCTACGTCTCTTGTGTGGTGTGAAAAGAAATAACGGGACGGCTTGTGTTGCCAGTGGAGTAGACGATTACGAAAAGAGAAGGGGAGGGTTGAGAGAAAGAGGCACCAAAAGCAGAGTGAACAAACGGATGTAAAAGGAAAGTGGGTGTGATCCGTCCGTTTTAGGCACTCGGCAGGACTTGACACCTCACAATGAAATACACTTCGATAACAATAGTCTAACGGTACCACATTGGTTTTCTTGAAGCACGACATTTGAGACTTGGATAAAGCCACACGTTGGTCATTGTTTGCAACAGCTTAAATATAAGACAAGCACTCATTCTGTCACCATACAGGTTGAAGCTCGCTTCTCGGGATCAAAGTTACCTATATGGAGCTGTAGCGTTCTTGACCCCTATTATGATGCCATTCTGGACTCAGGATCTTATTAAAACCCGCGTGCTTAATACAGTGACATTTCCTCGGGGCATGCGCCTTACGTCCTTATTATTTTTGCCATGGGACTGTCCTGGTTATTGGCTTGGCTAGCGGACGACTGATTTACAAGAGTGTCACGTATAACCACGTCCTCAAACTGCTAGGGCCCAGCAACAGAAAAATGATTAGGGATGTTTTATAGCTATAAGATAATATTTTAGCACTCTTATTAAAGCAGTGAAAGTCAGAGCCACGTGTAGTGACTACATATCCAACGAATAAGGTACCTGCGATGTTTCTACTACCTGACATCCTGCTAGTAGTAACCGGTTATGCGCGTTGCTGCTGGTCTCCTTAGAGTGATTTAATCGGTAGAGGTAGAGAGGTTCAAATGTAAGAGGATGATGAGGTGCCCTTGAAAATGTGAGAGCCCAGACTTTAGGGATATAATGGCTTACAAGCAGCTCGTAAAGATAGAATACTTTCAAATTCATGTACAGATCTAAGCAACATTTTAGTCGTTTATTATTCTGATTGCTGAAGTTTGCAAAGCGCCTGTGCGAGCTCATCTAGAACAAGCGTGATATTTTCATGCACAAGAGCGGGGATTTTTTCGCGCTGTAGACCAAGCCATTCTACCGGCGGCGTGGCATCGCCCATAATTTGCAGCTGTGGGTAAAAATTGACAGGCTCATCCGACACATATACAAGCTTGGCTTCGGGCATCTCTTCGCTATCATCCACCTGGATGTCGGGCATGTTCTCGGCCTTGTCTCCCGCGGGTGGTTTGAGGGACCTTTGCGACGCTTTTCGGCTCGCTGATTCCTTGACCGAAACCCCACTATCATCATCCTTGTCGGCACGTGGTAATTGCATTGACTGGTTCTGCTCCTCCTGGTCTTGGGATGTTCCTACTGTGCTTGTGCCTATCGTGCTTGGACCTGACAGGTTGGATGCAAGCGTATGGTTTGTTGTGGTTGTGGCTGAGATTTGGGATACGACCGACGAGCGCCGACGGTTATCTGTCTGGAGCGCACGGTCCAGCTGCGCCGTAAAGAGGTTGATCAGCTCTTGCAGGTAGCGAATGAGACCCAGATTGAGCGATACATTGATGCGCCCGTCAAAATGAGCCGCAAACGTATGCTTCACGAGATGCTCCGTCTGGCGCGAATTCATCTGCACTCGTGTGGACGGTATGCCAAAGATGGAGACGCCAGGCGCGTTCGGCGGTCGGCTGCCCTTCTTTTGCTGATCTGCCGGCGTCACGGTGGAAGCAACCGGCTCGGGTGTCGTATCAGACTGCTCTGCAGAAGCAGCAAGAGCGGCTGCTTCGACAATCTTGGCCTCTTCCACGTGTCGCTTCTCCATCGACTTGGTGCCTTGAACGTTCTTGAGCAGGGCTGCCTTTCGAAGGCTGATCTGGAGCTGTCGCGCAGCCCCTTGATCTTCTTCACCTAGGACTTCTTCTAGTTCGACTTGCAGCTCTTGTCCGTAGAGTTCAACATTATCTACATCTTGGAACTGGTTCGGATAGACCACGATCTCGATCGTCTTAATGCCGATGGTCACCTTGCAACGTACACGGCCGAGGAGAGCTGGTGTTGCAGGTGTGATCTCAACTGTGGGCAGCGTTTCAGAAGGAGGCTGCTGCTGAGATGGCTGGGCAGGTGCACTCAGCGCTTGCCAGGTGCCGGCTTCAATCTTCTTCTTTTCGAGGAGGTCGTTGAAGCGCTTATACATGGTGATCATCACAGGCACCGTCTTAATCGACACACTGGCAACAATGGGCTGGACGTCAATCGTAACGTGAAGCTCGGAAGTTGCCTCACCGCGCTTGAGACAGCTAAAGAACTCGAGTGGCTCCTGGACCATGTCGAGAATGTGCTGATACTCGTACTCGAATGCGGCATGGAACCCGTCTTGCATCAAATGAAGCGTCGGGGACACGTTCCCAGACCGCTCGCGCTCCTCGGGATTATCCTGCACCCCCTCGAGTCGCAATCTCTTTAGGTAAGCGTTACCTGAAAGTCGACCCTCGGAGGACGCGCTGATGGAGCCAAGCGAGATGCTGGCACCGCGCGATGCACGTGGAACCTTGTGGGTGTGGATGCCGAGCTGCTCGGGCGACAGCGTCACCTTGCCAATCGCAGGTCCCATATCCACCGACAGCGTGATCTTCTTGGTGTAGACCGCGACGAAGCGAGCAAACGGCTTGGGTGCAGTGGTCGAAGATTGTGTTTCTCCAGTGAGCGTGTCCTCTTGGCTTTCTGCTGACAGTGTGCGACGGTGTCTGCTGAGTGAGCGCGGATATAATTTGGAGTCCTGCTGCTGCTGAAGCCAGTGCGCCTGGAGCACAAGTAGATCCTGGAGATGGCGCATGTTAATATCGCCCGAAATGGTGGGTATCTTGACTACAATTGAAATGTCGTCACGGTCTCCTTCATCGTGGCGCTGCGATGTCAGCATCGCGTTGAACAAGACCTGATCAACGCTCGTCTGCAGACACGCCTCAGGCGAAAATTGGTGCTTGATGATACCGGAAATGTTGCGCAGAGAGCCCACCAAGCTCATCGTCCTAGATGCGGCACTGCCGTCTGAGAACGCGTTCATCAAAAATTCGCTTTGGTCCCAGCTGAGCGAGCAGATCACCTTGGAAGCCGGCTGGCATGTCAGATGCACCTTTGTTTTGGACAGTCGCACGAGAAGCGAGGCATTAATATGTTCTTCAGTGCTGCTCGTCTCGGTCTCGGCTTTGCGCTCACTCGACTGCTGCATGCCCACTTTCAGACCGGTCATTATCTCGTGCAAAAAGAGGACCAGAGATGGATGCAGCGTGTTTTCGCTCTCGTGTATCAGCATGTCACCATGGAACCGGCGGGGTGAGTCACTCCCGGATGATAGGGCACCAAGAGGTGTTTGGTAGCTGATAAACGCAGTCAGGCCAGGTATCTTGACGGTTGCCATCTTTGTGCTGTCGCTCAGGTTCGGTCCTTCGTCGCTCATCGCACCGCGCTTGCGTCGACTACCTTCACTCGAGTGGCGCCTTGGATACATGCGCACGACACCGCTTTCATACTCGAAAACGCCTTTGATATCTAGATGGACTAGCTCATCATGCGGCTGAGCTAGGCGTTCTGGCGGCGCCTCGCCATCGCGCAAGTTTGTGCCCAAATGCGCAAAGGCGCCTACGCGATCCTTGCTCTTGAAATAAATGATGCTGAGCGCATTCAAGTATTCAGAGAACGCGCCGTCAATGTCCACCTCAAAACCGCCCACCTTGGCATCGACCCTGACATGCTGTGTCGGCTTGTCCTTGCGGGTCTGGACGTGGCACGCGATCGAGGGGAGGTGCATTTGGTTCATGCGCGGGTGTTTCTCGGCTGAAAAGTGCTCCTCGTTGTTCTGATCAAATCGCTTGACGAACTGCAATGAGATATTATCCATCAATGCCGCGCTATTGACTGTGTTCTTTGTCAAGAAATGGATTGCATTCACCGAAAGCAGCAGCGCTGGGGTTTCTTTTGGTGGGTTATAGTAAGCATCCGAGACATCAAGCGGGATAGCAACGCCCAGGCAACTCGCTGTGAACGAGATTAGCTTGCCTTCCCAGAGCGAATGCGTGGCTTCTTGATAACGGGGCGCATCACGCTTGAATGAGTTGACCAAGCGTTTGGTATTGTCCGCCAGGCGGTCGAGCTCGTTTTTCTTCAACTCGTTCTTCTTCTTGAGCTCAGACTCGTAGTATATGTACATCTCTGCCAGTCTGCCGAGTGCAATGGGCTGCATTACGGTATGGACGCGGCTCAGGTTGACATAGAACGGCTCGAGGAGCACGTCATCCTCGCTGCACAACAGCGGCTCCTCATCGTTGGGTCGCGCGTGGGGGTAATTTTGCACGTTGAAGTCGGCCACAATGTAGGCGAGACGGTTCCGACGGTGATCGGCCGCGGCGCTGTCCTGGTGCTCGAGTGACAAGGCAAAATGGGTACCCTTAATCCGCCAGCGCAGACGGTCGTCGACATTGTGGCATCCTGCATCGTTGGATAGGGACGCTTCCAAGATGTTGGACTCAAAAACACCCAGCGCAGACGGGCTTTCGGCAGTGACGCGTAGGCCATTAAGGGCGACATCAACTGTGTACTTAAAGTCGCGCGCGGCCGTCGGACTGATGGGACTAGCTTGCTGCTGCTTCTGCTTTGAGTAGGAGACAACTTCAATCAATTCGCTAATTTCGTTGCCCACGAGCGACTGCGCTGTCAAGAGCGAGTCAATCATGCCCACATCGAGCGAGAGCGAGATGAAGTCGACTGAGAGGATGGAGCGTAGGACGTGTACGGTCTTCTCGTTTTGGACGATCCTTTGCAGTCGGCCTGTACTTCGGATGCTAGGTATGCTGAATGTGCCACCAGCATACTCCTCTTGTGTGTGCTGGCCTTGCGTGATCAGATGGAGCTCCTGCTTCGAGAGCTGGAACGCGTACCGGACCTCGGGCAGCGCGGGCGCTTTGAGCTGGGACTCTTGCACCATGACAAAAAAGTCACTGATCTTGTACTCAACGCTTAGAGATGGAAGCAGGTCGGCGAGGATAACAAACTCGTTGAGTAAGAACTGTAACTTGATGTCAAATTTCCGGCCAACACCATGGGATGGTGTGCTGCTCAATGGTGGCTCGGCTGTAGCAGTGGCCAGGCGTCGCTGCTCCTCCCATTCACTCATCAGGTTGTGGAACAAGAACTCGTATCGTTTGCGTTGTTCGGTCCGCCAATCCTCAATGAAGCCATACAGACGCAACAGGCTTTGGGGGGTATGGATATTAAACTTGTGAATGTTGGAGAACACGTTCAAAATCTGGCGGTTTGGGTCGGTCTTGCTCGACTGCTTCCGTAGGCGTGTGGACTGGTTGATGCACGCATTGACATTGACACCGTCTAAGCTGATCACCAGTAGCTCGCGGAGCGGGTAGCTCGTCGCCAGCATCTCATATACACGCATATCAATATATTCGATACTGCTTGAAGCCTCGAGGATGATGCGCGATGCACTCGCAACGGTGTTTTTGCGCGAAGCTTTGGCGGAGGAACGCATACCCGAGCCCGCTTCCGACTCGCGTTCGGGCGAGCAAAACATGGGCAGCGGTGTCAGTTTTGGGTTGGAGAAAAGGAGGGAGCTCTGGATGCCGCGCACCACGTTCTGCATCGTCAGCTTCTGTGCGCGCGCACATACGTCGATTTCTTGTAGCGTCACCAAGGCATGTGCGACAATGTCAATTTCGGACATTACGTCTTGCAGACCGTATTCCTGGCGCAGCCGAGGATCGTCGAAAGGCGGCCGGAGGGTCGAGGTGGTCGCGGCGGCAGCTTTCGTCGCGAGCGAAAGGCTGCGCAGTTTGGCCGTGAATACGCGCTGGACTGTTAGCATGTGTCGGGCAAAGCCCAAAATGGCTGGGTTGGTCGTGATCTTGATTGTGTCGAGGTTCGCCTTGATGACCACATCAAGATACCCGTCCCGCGTGGCCCGGTCCACGTCCATGCTCGTGCGTTCGTCCCCAATAACCGTGCGCTTGTAGCTGCATTCCAGTCCGGCCACAAAAGGCCCAATCACGATACTGTTATCCTCCGTCTCCTCTTCTTCCTCATAGATGCAGAAGTCAAATGTCTGGAGGCGCACGCTGGCTAAATTGAACGAGGTCACCAAGAAATCGACAAACTCGTCAATCGGGCGCAATGGTTTGGATATGTCGTCCTCTTCGTCATTCGGCAGCGGTCTCTGGTGGAAGGGTTGCGTAAACAGGCGGCATCGCGACAGCTTGACCGCGTCGATCTCCCAGTTGCGCCAGCGCGAGAACTTGTCGACCACAGTCTGGAAAAGATAATCCGAGTTGACTGCGTCCAGCACTTTTTCGTTGAACAGGCGGTGCTGCAACATCACGCGGTTACTCGTGCCAATATTGCGAAGGCAGTAGCGCATCCGAGCAAGCAACTTCCAGCCCACGTCATTGCGAAAGTTGCGCGAGCCGAGCCGCAATACATTGGTTGGTTTGGTCAAAAAGAGCGGATCGCCCGTGGTGGTGCGGTCCGTCGAAAATTGGGCGAGTTCAGCGATAAAGACCTGTATCTGGCGTGAGCGCTGTTCCTGGAAGCTTTCGAGGATCGTCTTGAGGTCATCCACGAAAACGAGCCATGAATAGACGGCGCCGACAAGGATCTCAACTGCTTCGGTGATGATAATAGTATTCAGTGCGCCAATCTCCAGCTTACAGTAGTTGGGTTGCTTGGCGCCGAGCCATTTGAAACTAAAGCCGTTCAAGAGGAGGTCCAGAACAACCAGCTCGCTCGCGTCTGTTTCCAGCGGATCGCTTTCGCGGTGATAGCTCGGGTGCGTGTACTGCCGTTCCTGAGGGATGCCAAACAGGACGGATTGCCCTTCCGGGTGATATCGATCGCTGACATACTGCACCTTACACCCAAGACTATCAAAATCGATGTGCACCCGGGACTCACGGAGCACCAGCTTGGATTCGGCCACGGATTTCTTCTTCTCATCATACGCCATGTCCTGGAACTTGAGACTGCCAATCATGCAGAAGTCCTTGAGAAAGACATCTGCCGAGCAAAGCAGTGTATCCTTCAGATCGTATTTGGTCTTGACCCGCGACTGTCCACTCTTGTACGATGGCAGGTCATCGGGTAGCATGACGTTCTGGATAAAGTGGAAATAGGTGCCTGGTAGCGAAACTGCGAAACGGCTACACACAAATTGATCGGTCAGGTACCGCGTGAGTTGACCGACATATTCGATTTGAAGCGAGTCTAGCATTGTTTCCAGATCCCAGTCCTAGAATAAAACTTGGATCAGCACAAACGAGACAATAAGCAGACAAGTCCATTATCACTTACATAGCCATTGATGGCTTCTGTCACCTCTTGAACAATCTTAACGAGGATGGGTGTCATGAGCACCTTCAGAGGGCTCGTGGCCTCCAGGACAGTGGTCACCATCACCTCGTTGCCCGAGTTATCTTCTTCCTCTTGATTGCTAGGTGATGACTCTGTATACGACTTGGGCATGTCATCGGCGGATTGTGGAAATAGGAAGGCATGGGATACTTTGGAGTCAATATCGGGTACAAAGGCATGCGCTTTTTGGCTTGCATCCTCCTGTATCCAAAGTCAGTAAACTGTACTATTTCTTCTATAACGTCTCATCGCACTTGCCTGCAACGCTTCGAAATAGGTCTTTGGCGGTGGTAAATAGGGGTGGAAGAAATTGTACTTTTTGTCGCGTGCCGAGGCACGCTTCACGGCGTAGCGGTTCAGATAGCCGCTATAAGGGATGGATGGAGGGATCGTGCGTTCGCGTAAGCTCTGTTGCGGGCTGCTCGCATAGTATGGCTCATGCTCATCGCAAGAATCTATTCACACGTATGAAAACATCCGTCATGTTTGCAACTACAATGACGTACCATCGCTTTCTGGCTCAGACACGATTTCCGAGCCGGACCGGTCATACACATCTGTGTCCCACGAAGTGCGAACCGCGCTTTGCCGCTGCATAACAATGTCCTCGGCTGAAAAGGCGGTATGAAATGATTCGTTGTCATTGGAGCGACCGCTCCGCGACGACCGCAGCTCGGGCTCGTCCGTGTCACTCCAGTTGCCAATGTAAGATGCTGCACTGGGTGCATCGCTCGCGCCTCGATAGATCGGAAAAGGTGGGTCGTCGTGATTTTCGGTGACGGCAACATATGGCGGACTTGGGTCCACCCCATGACCTTTGTGATCTATATTGTGCAGGGTGTGTTCAGCTTTCAAAGTTTCATGGCTGTATGTGTGCGCACGCTCTTTCCTACCCTGATAGAATGCACGGAACGGTGGTGCATAAAGCACACCCACGTGGCTTTCCTGCGGGGCTGGATGCTCGTCTAGAAAGAAGTTTAGTTTCCAAATATCGCGCGCCCTATTTTTCTTACCTTCGGTCTCTGATTTAGTCTCATACAGATGCGAACATCGGCGAGTTGCATAATCCTGAGTCCGTATAAAATTTTGTTGTGCATTACGCAGCTTGCGCCACTCCTTGACATGCCGAAAGATGGTCGCATTCATCCCGGATGACAACTTGGCGACTTCTACCCAGGAAAACTCATTTGCCTAGCAACAAATTTAGATATTTTTTTTTTTTTGGCTTGGCTTCCTTGCTCTTACCTGGTTGAGAGAGCTTTGGGTTGTGTATTGATCCTGGTTGGCCAGACCCGTGATAGCAAAGGAGGGCACGGACAGATTGACACGCTGGGTATAGTCTTGGTTCACAAGATTGTCGAAATTGAGCGCCAACCCATCATCCAGCGTGAACTTGGCCGCGCTGTGTGCGTTCATCAGACACACATCGACGTGTTTGACGTTAGCCTTGACAAAGGTGACATCTGGGTCCGCCGCTGGTGCGATCTCGGATGGCACCGCATTGTCTTCGTCGATCATGTCGTACACAAATGTCTGGGCAAAGCAGGTAGTGCCCAACAAGAAGGAAGGTTTGACCTCGCCTGTGATCCGGCCCACGTCAAATTCCCAATAGCAAAGGTATGTAGCGATGTCCGGGAGGGGGCCAAATAAGCGATGCGCATAAATTGTAAGCTCTAAAATAGAAAATAATGTGAGTTCAGCGCTGACACACCCTTTCCTTTTCTGATTTACCGTCTATATACAAAAAATTTCCTTGATCACGGGTATTCTTCGTTCGATAGGGTATTCGCTTGGAACGATCGGGATGACTCTCGCGAGTCCAAGTGATAGGGCTAACGTTAATGTACATGTCTATATAATCATGATTATATCAGTACCCAAATAGTCTTTTTGATATTTTGCTTACCCATGTAGATGTCCAAGTTGCGCAGTTCCACTTGCAGCTCTTGGAACTCGAGTTGTGAGCAGTTGGAGCAGTCGTACAGGTTCTCGGGCAGGAGAAGCGATCCATCTTGCACATCCACGAGGATATAGACTTCAAACGGATCTTGTACAGGCTAAACACAACGAATTGAGAGAGACGTCCATTTTATGATAATGTATGTAAACTTACCTTGGCTTCCGCTTGCTTCCTTTTGATTTCGTGCCATTGATGTGGGTTCGCGCGTCGCTGGCGATACTCGTCGATCGTAGAAAAGTTCAGCCAGCTTCCTACGTAGTTGTCACGCAGAATAATGAGGTAGCGTATCACCGTGCCAAACAATTTGCAGGTTACACCGTTCAACTGACGAGAAATATGAGCGAGCCAGATGGGTATACAAGAATGCCTTTACCTTTATCTCGAGATTCATGGATTCAATATGCCGCAGTACATCCACTGAGGTATAATATTCGTACGAGCCATCGATTGAGACATGCACGCTCACACCAAATTGAGCATTTTCCTCTTCGAGAAATGCACTCAATGTGTGGGATGTTTGCAGCGAGATGCCGACCTTAAATTGTTCCAGCTACGTCCTATTCAGTATCCGCGTTTTTCCGTCTTTATCCAACTTACATCGGCATTAAATTTGATGGTATTAATTTCTGGCTCGAACTCGGTAAAAGGCAAGGCCATCTTAAATTTGAGTCGATTCGAATGTACTCGAATGAAAGCTAGTGAAGTATTGAGTGCACATGTTCAACTTTCGTTGTCAGACCTACCATTATCGTCCAAGGCATTTGGGTTGCTGATGATATTATGTTCATTGACGCACAGATACAGCAACGGCTCTGTCACGTCGGCATGGAAAGTATAAGTAATGGGTATGAAATGGAGGAGGTCGGGAGGCGGGGTCGACGTAAAGTCTTTGATGAGGTCTTGAAAGAGAAAGACATGGTCGCGCAATAAGAAAATCCGAGGAGCCTTCAAGGATGTCTCAAAAGACCATACGCGATGCGCGTTCCAAACAAGTGGGTTGTGCATGTTAATTGTCAATTCAAATCGTTTGGCCTGCAAGAAGGAGGCATAGTTGACGCTTGATGACGCATCAATGTGCTTCAGGTTGGCTTCGACGGTCGTGGTGCAGCCATCGGCACCGAATGCAAATGGGGTCATGGTTTTGACGGTCGAGCCTGCCGCAACTTTGATGTCGATCCAGCCATAGGGTCGTGTGTAGTAGCCATCGGCGCCGAGATCCAGCTCGCCCGACTCGGTCTCGTATTTCCAGTCCTGTTATTCAAGCTTGTTATCAGCATGGTGCTCTGTGTCACCTGAAAAAGAGTTTCGGTCCTTACTTTGGACTTTTCGCGCGTGGGTATCCGAAGCGTGGCTTCCGTCATGAAGTCAACATGAAACTCAAAGCCAGTGGCCTGGCGTAGATCACCCGGGTCAAGATAGGGTGTTGGCTTGTTGTTGCGGTGCGAGTTGGGAAAAAAGTAGTCTTGGATGGCCGACCTTTGAACGCGCGGTTGTTAGTCCCTTTTCAGGTGAGCGCAGTAGTAATTACCTTTGTCGGTCTGTCCAAGGACCATAGTGTATCATAGCGTTCCACACCGTCAAGCGAGTACCCCATTGCGGTGGCAAACCACCGTTTCCGATATCAAGGCCGATCGTGGATGCGCCTTGAGAGACGGAGGGAACGGGGCCGGGCGAGTCGGCATAGTAGAGCACGTCCATCTGGCTGCACTCGAGCATGTTAGTCACGCGACCATACTCCTTGTGAAAGGTTGTTGATCGCGCGGAGAGCTCCTCGTGGTTCACTTGGGCCCGCATCATATTGTGCATGTGCTGCATGTGACCAAACTGGCGTGTTTTCGCGTTCGGGTGCAAAATCCTCAGTACGAGTCGGATCAGCCACGCCCACACACTGAGCTTCGAGTCAGATACATGTCTACCGAACCGAAGCGTTTATAATGTTACCTGAAAATGCCGGTGTATCTTTTGGGCGGTGTCTCGGTCAGCGCATCGTCGCTGTCGATTTCATCGGGGGTGAAATCCATGTTGCTCTTGAGGCTGATCTGCGGCTTGCGTAGCGAGAGGTCGAGCACTGACTTGTAATGGTCCATCTCGGTCCGAGACCGGGTGGCGCTGTAGGTGCCGCTGGCCTGGGCCACTTCAACCACGATCATATGGCGCAGGTCGTTGTTGCCAATCATGACGGCCCCGGTCGTGCACTCGAACTGGAGCGGCATCAACTTCCGAAACAGCGGGGCCTCCATTTCGGCCACTGGCGTCTGTTTTTCGGGGTCGCCTGTCCCTGTATGTTGACTTGGTACCACCATCGTTACCGTTTTGGTTGGCTTACCTTGAAAAGAAGAGGCTGGCGAACGCATGTCTTGGGTTGGCATGCCAAGTATGTTCTTTAGAGCGTCGTACGCGGGTGTGTTGTTGTAGAGAAACCACTCGAGGCCTTCGAGGCGACAGACGATACGGCAGGGCGCTTTAGCATTGGACGGGTCTGTGAAGGAATCATAAGAAATCGAGCGAGAACCGTGAATTCAGGAACCACGTGCCTGCGGTTTCGGTGTAAGATTGACGGACATTCATCAACCAGTACTGAATGGATATGTGCCCCTTGACGATGGAGATCGATTGGTTCGTTGAAAGATATCGCAAGTTCTTGAACAAGATGCGAGCGCCTAGGAGAGTGACACGTACAGAGTCTACAGCACACGCAAAAAGGGGATCGTATGAATTCCATCGGCTGATCGTGAATGCGTCTCCTTTCCAAATCTTTATTACCAACTTCAATATAAGCATGGTACCGTCGCCATGTATACTGATTGACCAGCCAAGTCAGGATCTGGCCGAGTACGCGATTAAAGTAGAAGAGGAAGAAGAGGACGACGACAATGACAACGAAGCAATAGACTACGAACAACCAGAAATCAGAAAGGTTCTGGACATTACTGTTAGCTGAACTGATGGCAGCCACTGTGCCCACTGCGTTCATCGCAATGATAAAGACAGCCAGAAGGAATGGGTGTGAATGGGTGTTAAGCGTAAAAGAACCACACAAAATAAGAAGGATCGCTTGCGGGTATGTTTTTTGGCGCCAAAATAGGAAGGCGCCAGTGAAAGCCCGCTCGCTGCATAAGTTGGTATTCCATGTGACCCCAAAACCAGGAATACAATAACAATCCCTGGAAGATTGTTTGTTTGCAATAAATAGAACCTTGCATATGAATACATCATCTTCCATAAGTATACTCTACTCGCTCTTCATTCATACTCATACTTATACATTGTCTGTAACTGGGGAGAAACATTTAAATTACTCTCCACATAGAGATCTTTGTTTTGTCAATGAGGACTTCTATCCTCTCTCCACTTACGAAAACTGAAGTATCCTATATGCCTTCTTTATACTGTACATATCCCGTAAAATGACACTAAGGAAAAATGCTTGTACAATTTTGTTCATGTCAGCCGAACACAGACTGCTAGCAAGCAAAATGCTGGTATGAATCCGAAAAAGAAACAGTACTAGTGTAGTATATGACCTGACGTGTACAGTATTTGCTTGGGTAGCCAAGACTCAACACCTGTCTCGCGTTCAGGACTAGAGTTAGTTACAGGATAAAATTATTTTATTATAGATGCAAGTAGTATCATAGTAGTTGCTTGATGGTGTCTGTAAAGTCAAGGATACCCGTGTCCTGCATCAGGTCTGTCAACTGCTCCTTCCAATGGTGTGCGACGTCACTACTCATTTTTATCAATAAAAGCCAATGACATTTGAAGAACAACCTACCTGAATCTCTTGGGATAGACTTTTACCTCCATCGTGCTCAGATCCAGACCCGGGAATCGTAACAGGTCTTGAGGTCCAAGACGCAAACGAATAACAATTTCGCACTTGGGTTCGTTGCATGCCACAGAGATGACAAACAGGACCCTTCCCTCTGGTGTTGGCTCTGTTTCTACTACATGACGGTAGTTGACAAGGGCCAATTCGCGTTGGAATAGCCGTACGCGGTGCCAAAAGATGACAGTCTTCTGGACAATCTATTTCGCTTTCATGAGCACGTCTGTTTGAATAATGTTTCCTTCCTCTAACCTCTTGGACATGCCATTCGCGACATAGCTCAGCTTCCTTGCTGTTGAATAAGGCCGCGAAAGGTTCCATTTCCTCGGCCGCCCCCGGCAACAAGGACAGCTTGACCGCTCCCGATGTTGCGCTCTGTAGTTTATTTGTGTCTACCTCCAAGAGCACTTGGTTTGCCACTCGCACCTGGGTCACGGAGGCGTCCAGCTTGTTCGCCTGGATACCTGTCACCCGAACGCACTGGAGGTATTTCTCTATCCACATCTGGTGAGTGAGAACCCAATAGCAACAATAATAACAAAAAAAAAGCAGAGCAAATTTACCTTCTGCGCTATCAACGTCTTCTCGGGTGATATAGTTATATGACTGGGTCCCTGCACGTTGGATAGCCTATGTGCGATTCTCAGTAAAATGACGCAAATGCAGGCACAAGATCTTACTGCATCAACTTCTTCTTTCCGCCTTCGCATGTCCGCCAGTTCCTTTTTCACCTGGTCTTCTTCTTCTTTGGCGCTTTTCAGCTGCATCTTTAATGCACCGATCGTGTCCCTGTCTCCTTTGTGAGCACGCAAGCAACCACTTTTTAAATCGATAGCGTACCTTCTTTCAGTGACTTCGACCCGCAAATTGGCGATGCGCTCATGGTCGATCTGGGTATATTCCGCTTCTCTAAAATACTGATGAATACCATGTCTCTCATCACTTCTTCTCTTTATTTAACTTACCTTACGCGAGCCTCTTGGAGCCTCCGTGCAGTCTGGTCGCGGTATCCGGACAACTTCTCCAGCCATGTGTCCATCGACTTCTCAAAGGGCGCCAGTCGCTTCACATCCTAATAAGGTACATCAGTATTTGTATTAGGTGCATAGCAGTGCAAACTAATCTGCCATACCTCATCGAGTTTGGACTTGCATTGTTGAAGATGGTCATGGAATGCAGCACGTTTGCTGCGCTCCCATTCGCCACAGATTCGTATGGCATCATAATTCGCCTGTTCCTGCACGCGTTGTAAATCTGCTTCCATATCAGCACGCGCTTTGTAATCCCCCATAAAGTATTTTGTGACAATATCCGGGCTGTCGTTGCCCACCGTCCGGTATATTCTGTCGATGGATTGCTTGTCCGCCGTGATGAGCTCGTTCAACTCTTCAGACAGCTGAAATGTGAGAGGACATAATCAGCCAATGATGACACGGTATGTAGTATATCATACATTTTGGTATAGTTCCAGCTCGGGTATAGCGACGGTGGCTGCCATCAATTTATCCGCAACGGAGAGGTTCTCTGTAGAATAACAGGTGAGTATTCGTTTATTAGCTGTGGCTCATGTTGACGAGAACATACCTATACGACGGCCCCGAGGCACGATGGGTGTTTCTTCCGTGTCATCTTGGTCTGCTTCACCAAATGTAATAGACATGTACTTGAGAAAACGCGAGAGTGGCATGCTTTGCTGGGACAGTGTTGGCTAAAAGAAAACCAGGGTCAATCCGCCGACTTGACTCATAGGAGTTCTACTTGCTTACCTCATCTGAAAATGAGTTGTACAGCTGGGAGAATTCTTCGTCGAGAATGGCATCTATAAAACTGTTAATGTGACAAGCCGAATAAGTCATTCTTCTACCTACCGTATTTATCAGCAAAGTCAGACATGCTGTTGTTGTGATCCTGTGACGCCTCCGATCCATGCAAAACAGGAGAATAGAGCAAATTCGATGGGATATGTTGCTGTGTTTGGATGGGACTCAGCATGGAGGAAGAAAGAATGGGTGATGGTGGAGATGGCTGTCGTGGTGGACTTGATGCAGGCGGTACCGCCGGGGCCGACGATGACTGTGGTGCCTGAGTCGGTGGTGGTGAGGGTGTTCGCCGTGCAGGCGCGGAGGAAGGGAAGTCAGATCGCCCACTTTTGGTGCTATTGACATTAACGTTGTGGTTGTTCTGGGACACCTTTGCATGTTGCTGCGTATATTCCTGAGTGAGCATCATATCGTCATCCTCATTGGTAGTCCGTGCCGTCAGAAAACTGCGTCCTGTATGCTCCTCTTCTTCAGGCGGAGGCCGTGGGTGGCTGTCGGCATTGGTCTGTTGCGTGAGCTCCATCGTTTGCGTCAGTTCCATGTCACCTTCTTCTGCTTGCGGTGGTGGTTGCGATGGCTCTTTCGTACTGGGTAACACGGCATGACTGGGTCGGAATGTGGTTTGAGTCAATTCCATATCACCTTGTGATGGTGATGGTGGTGATGGGCTTGCTCTGGATGATACAGGCTGATTGCGTGCAGATATTGTCTGTGTGTTTTCTCTCATCGTGTGTTGAATCGATTGAGGCTCGTCGTCGTCGTTAAATATATCGCGCACAGCGGTTCTGCCGGGGCTCTCGAGGAAGCGCATCAGATCAGGGCCGGAGGATGTGTCGTGCGTCTGAAACAGCTCATCTCGTAACGCATCCACTTGTTCGTCGTCAAAGGTCTTTCGTATCTTATTACTGATGGGCGATTCACCCAATATATCAGGACGTCTACATAGTCGAAAATCAGTCGATATGTCATCTGTAGGGCGCTGTTAAATACTTTTTGCGTCTATCGTTCGCTGATCCAGGAAAGTGGGTCATCACAGGACTGCTGTAGAGAAACATGAGCGACGGTTGGATGAGAAGGGATGAGCTCAGTTACTTTTCTTGTCGCGACGAGGGGCTGCGGATCGGTGATGCTTCAAATACGCTTGAATCCGGTCTGAGCGGATCAATGCCGGAAACGCTACGACGCGTGTTGGTATCTGTCGCGTCGCTTTCTTGGAATAATCTTGGAGAAAGAAAGGTTGGTCGGGACAGATAGAAATTGCATGATTTTCAAATGTTGTACCTCACACGCGCACCTGGAGCAAAACTCACTCGGCGGTCCATGAGGCGCTGTCGGCGTCGTCTACAACAAAATGAGCCATGCGGACGATGGTGAAGTGGTTCTTACTCTGCTACAGAGTAGACGGGAGAAAGGTATGCTGCGGGTGTCTGTGGTTCTTTGAGAATGCTTCGAATGGAAGTCTATAAGGTGGACAAGGCATGAGACGAGGACCGTGAACTGTTAAAGAGAAACGCACATGGACTGGGTTGGAAATAAAACGACTTTCGGAATTGTCGACAGTCCACCTCCCGTGGTCTGCAGCGTCTCTGGGACGAGGCGAATAGAGAAACCGGTCAGACATCGTCTGGGGACATGCAAGAAGAAAAGAGGAGAAGATAAAGAAAATAGAGAGAGAGAAAGAGAAGAGAAAGGAGTGTCCAAATGCGGGTTGTTGCACGAAAAACGCGTGCCGTGAGTTGTTCTCTCGCAAAAGTGAAATTGGGGGCGAAAAGTGGGAGTTGTGCGGAATTTGAAGACAAGCCACTGGATGGAGGGCGCACACCCACACACACACAGACGTGCAACTTCGGTAACAGCGCGGTCAGGCGTCAAGGGTGTCTAATACTCTTTTGTCTTTTAAGTTATTGCTGTTACTTGTCAAGACATAAGCAATGCAACGGGGATGCTTTGCTCCGGTCTATATCCTACCAGTCAACGTCAACTCTCTCGAACCACGAGGCGCATTATCCTCGCAAAACCATTCACTTCTTCTCTCAAATTAACCCTCACCCCGGCAGCTGCGCAACCCGTCCGCCCTTGTCAACTGAGATACCCTCCTCCATGCTGCTGTCAATCACCCTCTTACATCCAACCCCATCGCCTCTCACGTACCCTCACCACCTCCTCATGTGCTTTCACCGTTGATGAACACGCCTTGACAGAAGACCACCTTGAGCCCGTCGAAGTCCTTGATGTGTTTGACAAGACCTACTCTTGCAATGAAGCCCATGTCGTCGTTGCTAAGGAGGACCCTGCACCGTATATCATTGGACCAGATGAAATAGGACGTATCTATGGTAATAAGGAATGGGACAAGGTGCTGCAGGACCTCTGCGACGGCACACCCCTGTCAGCAGAAGAACAAGCGCTCGTCTTGGACGTCCTCGCAGAAGAAAACACGCCAGACCAAGTCGTCGCCCTTTTCCAGCCATGGATCAACTCAATCCATAAGAGAAACGTTCAGCAGGTCTTCAAGCAGCTTCTCTTGCGTCTCTCCACCCGCGACCTGCAGCACGCCATACGCGTCTGTGCCCAGAGCGACGATGATCCAGACCGTCGACTGCTCAAGTACCTCTTCGCACACATGACCACGCGGTACCGATCCACGCTTGACCTAAGTACTCTGACCGCATCGCTGGACTCGGTCGCGCACGTGGATCCCGCCGCGCTGCTCGTCTTGCACAACAATGCGATGGATGCCGCCCTCCGGCAACGCAAGCACGACCACCTCGAAATTCTGACGCAGCGCATGAAGGACCTTGGTTTGGAACCAGATACAGTGACTTACAACATCTTTATCCGGTCACAGCTCATGACGGGCAAAAAGCCGTCTTCCATCGCAGGTGCAACTCAGCTTTTCCACAACATGGTCCGTGCTGGCATCCCACCCAGCCCTGCCACATACAACATGTTCATCAACCACATGGCTCGGCGCATGCGCTGGTCCGAAATGCGCCAATGGCTTCATAGACTTCAGACTCATTCATCAGCAACCGGCATCACCCTCCGCATCCTTCTATCTGCTGCTAAGGTGCACAAGAACACGCCACAGCTCGTTAAGGCCATCGAGCGCGTCGCCAAGTCCGTCCCGCTCCATGCGTCCGACGGTCTGCTCGAGACAGCCGTCATTGCGTTACTGCGACATGACCGCACCGAGCTCGCGCTCTCCATCCTCAAGAGCTCGCTCCAGCAAAAAGCAAAAGACAATGCAACGCCGTCCATCTGTACATACAATCTACTGCTGCATGCCTTGATCAAACAAGGTGACGTGGAAGGCGCGCATAACGTGTTTGACAGCATGGTGCGACAGGACGCCGGTCTGCGAATACCCGCACCCGACGTGGTTAGTTTTACGACCCTTATCCACGGCTACGCAAACGGCCCGAACCCCGGCCCGGAACGGTTGCAGACCGTGCAGAGCCTCTACAAGCAGATGTTCTCGCTCAACCTCGAGCCAAATGCCGCGCTGCAGTCCATCCTGCTGCACGCTCTGGCCAAGCAGGAAAACTGCAACCCGCAGCACCTGTCCGGGCTGTTTCAAATTATGTTAGGGCAACTCAAAGGCCGCACACATCGCGATACACTGTCGACCACGATCCTGTACAATATCATGATGAAAGCACACCTCTTGCACGCAAAGCACGTCAATGCACAATCTTCTTCTTCTCGCATCATACCCTCCCAGGCCGTCGCACTACTCAAGGAAGCGATCGACCGCGGCACCGTCAATCATGGCACGCTTAACGTCTGGGTGCGTGCCCTTGCCGTCTACCAAAAGGACTACATTGGCGCGGAAAAATTTATTAAATGGTTCGCTCCAACCGGCATCGACCCCGACGAGAGCACCGTCGCCATCATGTCCAAAGCAGCCGAAGCGCGAGGCTGGCACGGTTCAGCGCGCTCTTGGTCCGACAGGCTCTCCAAAGTAGATGGAAGTAAAGCAATAAAGTAAATCTACGATTGAACATAATCATGGTTGGGTTCTTGGTAAAGGAAAGACAACGGTAATTGAAGGTGGACTCCTTGTTGCTATCATTTGAAGAAGCTAGTCTCGAATTGAAGCTGTGTTTGTACACGTGCAGTACACCATCTATTGTCGTATGAAAGTGTTGGTTCCTTGTTATACCACTTATACATCGTGCCGGTATGCACCAGCCAGGTGGCAAGCACGAATACTCTGACAGAAAAGCACATCTATCCTAGGACAGGCACAGCTTCGAAACTATAGGCATGGTTGAATGACAGAAGGACATACAATAATAAAAGCAGCCTACCATGAATATGGGAGCATATCGCTGCATTGGAGATTGAGATCACCTTGCTACTTAGAGTAGCGAGCCTTAGAACATCCTGACCCGCATGCAAGTTTGCCGTGGCTTTTGCGCGTTTTAACGTCACCATAACCTAATGTTCGTCCCCAGCGCCGCTGATTGATATGACACACTATGGCATTAGGCCTGACTTAGACTATGGGACTGGGACTGCTTCGAGTTGGATTGACATTAGACCTACATTATCATATAAGCATCACCCGGCGAGGTTGATACAAATATTTGTCCTAAATATAACGTGCGGAAATGAAACACGTATTAGCGCAGAAAGACCTGATGCTCTGGGTCAGTTAACAGTGTTGATAACAGTGGGTCGCAGGCCGCAGTGAAGAGCTCGGTTTCTCCTTTGATGGTGCGTTCAAGCAAATTCCTCAGAGAAAGTTCTGTACACTGTTAGAAAGAAGCGCCAGTATTGCTCGATCCAAGAGATGTAGCTGTGGATGTATTTGTCCATCCAAAAAATTCACGGTGCTGATAAAACAAATCATATACGTATTTCGCCCTCTGGACGGTCGACGGACATTGCAGCCAGTTTTTGAGCGCACTTCATAGTGGCTCCCTTATATGTGTATTTCCTTTGAAATTTTGGCATAATTATTATAGACAGAAAGTTAACTGAACTAGGGACAAATTGATCGAGCAGAAAATAGGGAAGTTGCAACCCTGGAAGTCGCTATACCTATACACGCATATTCCCCTGCCTGTGATGGGAGAAAGAGTGGTTGCTCTGATGGTAGTTGGAGTGGGAAGTATGGGTTTACGTCGAAGCTGCGCGCTTCCGTAGCCTTCATGCACCAACGTGTCTTTGCACCCGTCGGGTTTTCGTCCATAGTCTTCTCTTTGTCTATCCTGATGTGGTCTGATATCTCTCTTGTTTGCTCTAGTAATATGGACTATGTTAGATGGCTAGGTCGACCGAAGCTGCACATGCTTATGCTCTGCCTCTAACCGCAAAAGGGCTGGTGCTCACAGTAGCGTCGCTCATATACAGTATATAGCACAGCCCTAATTAGACCACATAGGCGCATCCACCAATAGCCAAATCTATGCGCGACTCACAAAGTCGAAAATAACCCACTTCCCTGACCATGGCTGGCTCTGCTTGCTTCAGAGCCCTGCTACCTAGTTCTCGAGTGCAAAATTCTACATGTGAATCCGTGCACTTGGGTCTTTCATAAAGCATCGTGTAAGTCGCTGGACCAGTCCAATTCCCTTGTGGCGCTTTGTCATACTTGGATCGTGTTGCGTATACACTCACAGTGCTACATAATGATACTGTAAACAGCAGTAGCAGCGAAAAGTTCCTTCAACAACGTTTGAGCAGAGGTTAGTCTGTGATTGCCTCCTAAAAAGTTATTGCAAATAGATAGTACTTGTTTACCTGTCACCAATGTTGCGTATGTCGGTCTGCCTGCTGGTCGTAGGTGAATTGCCAATTGTTGTCTCTTGCTACTGTATGTATATACACAGCTGGTACGCGACAGCGATTCAGGCAAAGCATAAAGTCTTGCTCGGATTACCTTGCGAAGCTTCATTGTCATTGCTGTTTACGTACGGCTTCACGTGTCGCTCAGCCAAATGACCATCGTCCTTCAACCGCTACTTGATACCTCGCCGGGGACATCCAAGCTAATGGGCTCCTAGACTTTATGGACACTTTTACCTTGTCTCCCGTACTCCCCGGCAAAACACACAGTACTCGCTCCGGGACGGGTTTGGATCACCTGTATCTAATTTCAATGCCGCTGATAGTGGTGTCTACTGCTCCCGGACCAGCTAAAGGGGCTCAATCACATCCGGAACGGAGTTTGACGGGAATAAATGGAGCGAAGCGACAGATAACTCCAAATATGCATTTGGCGCTCCTTCCGCCTTATCCAGGAAGGATCTAGAAAGGTTGCAGCTACAACACATACTTATAGATAAACATACCCACTACTTATGTAACCCTGTCACAAAGCACAAGAACGCTTACATAATATCTGCGGTATAGGGCATATCTGCACCGTTAAAATCATACAATAATGATACCATGTAATGTTGCTTATCATACCCCCGCGTTTCTACTGCTGGGATTGTTGTGATATGCTTTCGAATAAAGATAGTCTTGCAGAGGAAACTCCTGTAAAGACGCCCTTTATGCAGGGACATCGTCTCAGGGGGGCATCTACCTTGTGCGCGATGTCGTGTTGACACAGGTGGTAACTCGGGGGAGAGCGTCCCTGTCTCCCTGCGGCAAACAAACGTTGGAGAGACGACGTAGTTCAGACGCTGACTTTTCTTTTTATACTAACTGAGATTACCAGCATTTTCTGCAATTACTTTCCATTATCTTCAGTTTTCATAATCTCCATATACTAAGCCGCCACAATGTACCAACCCTGCTGCGTTCTCGTTATTCTTTTTCCGGTCCAGGCATGTTCCCCAGTGTACACATGCATACACGGAAGCGAGCAAACAGGGGTTGTTTAGGTGATAGTAAACCTGTATGTGCTTGTATATGTATGCATGTGCGCTCCTGAGAAGAATGAGGCACTGGATAGATGCTGGATAGCGGGAAGGAGAAAATATATAAATGAGTAGATTTTTATTTTCTTTTTCATCAGTTACAACTGTGCGCATTTTATCCTCTTTCGCTGGCCTATTCAATGCTCTCAAGATTCTCAGCTGTTTCCTTCTTCTTTGTTATTGCGCTTACCGTCCTGCAAGTTTGCGCTCTCCCGGAGAGACGTACCATTAAGAGAGATGGTGCGAATCATGACAAGCCGAAAGACACTCACGGATAACTAATTTTTAAATACTGTGCTCTACAAAATATGTAGGTCAAGAACACGTACAAAGACGACAGTATAGCGATCCGTGTAACCCTTGTATGGACGAGACGGACTGTTTCAGTTGTAACCTGCTCCGTGATCTTCCTCCCTTATAAAAGTGATTGTCTTTAATAAATTAACTGGAAAATTTGAACCGCACACAACTAACCTTTTATACTATGCACATACAGTGCGTGAAGTCCCTGTTGATTTAAAGGAGCCATATAGCACCATCAGAAAGATGATCAGAGCATTAGCCTCAGCGATTACTATCCGTCATTCCTGAGCGGCACGTTACCAAGCATCTGCCAGAAACTGTACGCGGTCAGTCATTCCTCGGGCGAACAGTTCGTAGAGACGGTCAAATTCCCCGGACTATGACATCACAGGCTGCTTAACAGTACCTGGAAAAAGAGCGTGCGCCTCTACCTGCGCGTGCCTATGACGAGTCGCTGGATCATGAAGAAAAAGTGTTCCCTTTGGTAGTGGCGTTGCCTCAAAACATGCGCTTTTTGTATCACCCATGGTGCTTCAACATGGCCCGGACACCTCATGAAGTGTCTAAAATTGCAGTACCTTCAACTGAATACATGGGCACGGTGCGAGTAGCCGTATACATAGTTTACAAAACTAGCACTGACACGGAAAACTATGTAGACCAAAAAGGAATGCTGATTGGTTTTCGATATCGAAGGGAAGCTTTGACCCGCCGTTTTCACATGGCAGCGGCTCACCGAATCTCTCTGTGACATCTGGTGAGTTCCTTGAGGCACCGAGTGCTAGCCATGCCCTCTGCCAATCTCTTTTATTTTCCTATATCATATTTGCTAGGAGATGGAATGATATCTCGCCACGAGAAGTAGCGAAAGAAGCGAGGCACTGACGGACTAAGGAAGAAGTGGGCTGCATATTGTCGTACATTTTCCAGCATCCATTCGCTATTCAACCATTTATACTTCCTCTATACTCACTGCCTTCGTTTTTATTTCAAAATATGGGGCTCTGCCAAATACTATCCACCATCTTCAACCGCTCCTCGACCGAATTATGTGCTGCCAGCAGCGCATCTCGCACATAGGCCGTGTCGCGCATGCCCGTAAAGACGGTGCCAATCTGCGATTCGGCGAGCAAGAGCCGTCGCGCCTTGACAGAAAGGGGCGAGTGGGCCGTGTCATGCTGCTTACCCAGCGTCGGGCTCATAGCGTTCAGGATCCGGTCCAGTTCGCGATTTTTGCGCGGTGTATCGATGTGGTAGGACACAATATAATCCGCCAGATCATGGATACCCTGCATACAGAGATCAGTCAGCATTGCCTCAACGCCACTCACACACACAATTGTATCTGGTGTAACACGGAGAGAATCAGGTCGTTCCCTTCCTCCGCAGCTTTTCCATCCGTCTTCTAGACGCAATTTTTGCAGAAAAGACTATGGAATTGGATGAATCCATCGAGATTAATCCTCGTTACAAATACCTCTAAGTCTTTCTACGCTTCTCGAAAAATGGATAGAGAGAATATGAAGCATTGCAGTGACAGAGCTCCGGGATCGGCTTGCAGACATAAACCTTCATGTGGATGCCTATGATGCGCTAGTAAGTATACATAGTGATATGATGATCATCGACATAGCTACGACTATCTTTCTGAAGTCAGTCATGTGCGCATCAACATGGTAGAGATATAACTGCTACGCAACTTGATCTACGCCCATTGATGTAAATCATTACTGATATCCTTTGGGTCACTTGGTGATAGCAGACTTGGGCAGTGAAGCTGTTGACACCAACCACGTAGAGGCGCCTCCGAAATACATATTACTATCTCTTCGAGCGCCTAGGATACCTGGAAAATAGTCTGACTGTACGTGAGACCAAAGATTCCTCCCACATCGTCTAAAACGCTTGTGTATCCTGACAGGCACCTCTAGCTGATTTGCAACCTTGGTGAATTCTGGCGACACCATGCTACTCATTCGATTACCTACCGCTACGCATATTTATTATGCTCTCCATCGTCATTTTCAGGAGAAAAATCTAAGCATGCATACAGGCCTTGATTCTTCTAAGTAGACATCTACAGCTGTATATACTAACGTTGGAAAGCATTCTTCTCTACATCTATAATGATAGTGTACTCAAATGTCGGGCAGAAAAAACACTGACTTATCAGCGAGACATGAAAGTAATCAACCTATGGAAGATACATCAGCTATTATTATGTAGGTGCCTGTTAGATTGTGTTATCAATCGACTGGTATTATTGTTCACGAAACAATGTATCCTATCGCCAGGTATGAAGGACTTGACCATATTCACCTGTCACCATTCGGAGATTTAGCTATGATTGAACGTGCTCCATGAGGTAGTGGTGTTGCTTTAAAAGACATATGGTGGTTAACAGCTACAACAAACGTGTGGTGTACGTACAATTTGAGGCCAACGGCACATTGTGCAACTTTTATCTATTCTCGCATCTGTTGTGATAATTTGCATACCTGGTGATTATTTCCTGGCCACATCGAGTATTATGCTTGCACATACGGCACCGAAGGACTGGTTACCTATCAGTCGCAACTTTGATTACCTGGGAAATGTCCTACCCGATGACTATCTCCCGCTCCGCTACCTTGATACTTACACGGCGTCCTTCTCAAGAACTCGACGAGGCCAGACTTTGAAGCGCGCTTGGCACTGATCATTTTAGGTACTCATCGATTGATCAACACATGGCGTGGTTTGCTTAATTGTTCAGAGGGAAGGCACAGGTACATTTGATAAGTGCCGCGGAAGGCATGGTCTACTGAAACGTCACGTACTGTCTATATGGGCTCATGATGTGCGTTAAAACTCAGCAGCGTAACAGAAAAAAAAGCTGCGCAATCGATGTGGCATCATGGGAGTCCTGAGGCAGATTTTCTTTCGATTCCGGTCAACAGTATCTGGTTTTCCTTGCATGATCAAACGTCAAAGAGGTGCCTTATTCCTCTAGACCAATGCACCTTTCATACATATGTAACCATATCAATGGATATATCATTCAGCCCCTCTGGTAACTATGTGTTCCTGATGACAAAACGCATTGCATTATATACTTCTTGACCTGGCCGTAGAGGTCGCAGATAACGTCACTGTCGTATGTAGTTTCAGGTTTATGTGACTATAAGAAGACTATTTTTACATCGCTAGGAGATAAAATGCTTAGGTGCCAAGAAGACGTGGCGTCTCAAATCAGATGATGCTCAGCCAGGCTTAGTCGGTAAAAGTCTAATTTTTTTTGTGCGCGGTCAATCGGGGCCTGTGCGTCAAGCTGCGAAAATTTCCATTCGTGGAATGATAAGTATATAAACCGTAACAAATGTTTGATTTTTTTTTGACACACATCAGAAAAACACGACAGAAACATGACGATGGATGACCCTGTTCTCATTATCGGTGGCGGCCTCGCCGGACTGACTCTTGCCAATGTACTGAATACGAACGGTGTACCTTACCGGTTATTTGAACGCGACGCGAGCCCCACTGGTCGTGCCCAGGGGTGGTCCATCAATGTCCAGTTCGCTTTGCCGTACATCAAGAACAGCTTCGGCCCTGAGAAATACAGTCGCATGGCTGAAAAGGTGGCCGTCAACCCAAAGAATCCTTGGCAGCTCGAATTTGCGCTGGTCAATGCAGACAACGATCCCAACGAAATACTCACCAAACTCGACGTCAACGAAGTGATCGGAGGTGCCATCCGTATCAACCGCCACCGCTTCCGGAACTGGCTGACGGAAGACATCAATGTCGAGTGGAATAAGGACTTTGAAACCATTGAGGAGGACGAGGATGGCGTCACGGTCAAGTTCAAGGATGGCACACAAGCTCGGGGCAGCGTGGTCGTCGGCGCGGATGGTTCTCGATCGCGCGTCTGCCAACACCGTCTCGGAAAGGACACTTTCTTGGAAAACACCGTGAGCAACCCTGTCCGTGCACTTTTCGGTACCACGCATATGACGGAGGAACAGTGGAAACCCTTTGCGGGTGTCTCACAGACGTTGGCTATGATGTTTGCTGAGGACGATAAGCGGACGTACCGCGGTTTCAGCTGTGTGGTGGACTACAATGCTGAGAAAGAGCAGGCCTACACGGTCCAGTTTGGTATTTCGTGTTTGGATGACACGGCGCCTGTCTACGACAGCGATCAGGAACGTCTGGAGCAGCTCAAAGACTGGGCCAATCGATCCATGAAGGGACTGAGTCGCGATTTTTTCCTGGGTATTCCCGACGGCACGCCGGTAATGCCCATCACATTCCTCGAACGAGATCCGAACGTCCTCCGAGACAGCCGTGTTCAGCACCCGCGTGTGGTCATTGTAGGCGACGCAGCGCACTGTATGACGCCCAATCGTGGTGAAGGTAATGCTCGATCAGATGAAGATGCGTTTGTGTCACCTTCTCATTATGGAAAATATGAACGTAGGTGGTAATCATGCCATGGTTGATGCGATTAAACTGGCACAAGGTCTGACAAAGGTGTACCAGAATGAACTCTCGCTCACAGATGCGGTGACGGTTTTCGAGGAAGAAATGATCCCGCGCGCGTCAGATGCCGTTCTTTCGTCACGCGAAGCAACCAAACTATTTCATGGTTCACTCAGCTCCAATATTGCCATGGCAGAAAGCTTCAATCAAGGTTTCTTGCAGCGCATTGAGGCTCACAAAAAGAGGATAGAGAAGGATCTCGAACAGAGCGACTAAACTTGGAAAGTTTTGTGGAAAACTCAATCTTCCGTATCTTGTTTTGACATTCTTTAAATAAAAAGATATACCAACCTTTTACAACGGGTTATCATCATTTTCATGAAGAAATAGGACTATTTATACATGCAGTATATCTGAGAAACTATTCACAGATAGGTATTTATCAGTGTTTCTGTACATGTACGGCTCTATATTTATTGATTAGGCACTTAGAAGTGATTTTCTGTAATAGGGTTTTTGATAAGTCCACAAATAAATCAGAGACGGTGACTTTATATAGCAATGCACGCATGTCGCATCTATGTAATATGTTTACAATTATAGGCTCAGGAATAAGTTCATCAGTTGACAGGTGTGAACAAAAGGATACCCGCGTGATTGCCGCAATTGCTTAGCTTTTTGCACGTTGCAACTTATAAGAGTACGGTGTAACAAGGTCTTGCGAAGGCAAGAGAATGCAAATGGTCTAATAAAAATCAGCCGTTTTTGTATGTGTATGTGTTCTGGAGTCAATTATGAGTGTGCAAAATGAAAAAAAGGATATTGTGGGCGTCTTATCCACAGTTGAAGAGAAGGTGCTAGACGGATGGCTATACAACGGAAGATATCAATAAAGCTGAAACCATTTATACCGGTGTGTCGAGTGGCAGTGATAGGCACTTATCATATTTTGGGTTGCTGGCAACTGCGGCCCGGAAACTGAGCGCTTTAAGCGAAACAGGCTTGGTTGAGCTTTTACGAATTGCTGGTAATTGCTAGCTTAAACTCATTGTTTCAAAACAGCATAATACCGTGGGTTATCATTGCTAGCCGAATTATACTCAATCTCGTATCAGTCGTGATATATACATGTTAATGTGTATCTGGTGGTGCTTGTAACAGAAATAACATATTTTACAGTAAATGTGAAAACCGGAGAAAGACGCCATTGTTTAGCGACGAAGACCACTGTAAAGCGCCATAATGGATTTGGTAGCATGTGTAGTTAATAAGCTGCACATCTGAAGGTATGGCTACTTTGACATATTGCTCAGTTTTCGTGATTCTACACCTTGGTTTTATGTGTCATTGTTGGCGCGCAAGAGGGACACCTAAGCACAGACACACACTTTCAAAAGCAGGTTAAAGTAATACTATTGTGGTGTAGCAAGTCTTCATCAACTAGGTAATTTGATCCCACAGAATAAGGTCTGTTGAGATATAATAGAATCAATAATACAAAGATATAATACATCTCCACACGCTTAGGCGTTACCACCCGTAGGCAGCTTTGTGAAATCATAATGCAGCACGTGCGCATCCACGAGCTCGTCCGGCGAATTGGCCAATCTAGAACACGACCAAAAAAAAAAAAAAAAAAAAAAAAAGGTGAGTATCAACTGGTCCATCTGTATTCAAATCCGTCTCACCTGCCCGCTTTGGGGATGCAGCCAACTTGCTGGAAACCGAGGCGCTTCCAGATACGAAGGGAAGCCTCATTATTGGCAAAGACGAGGTTGAACACCGAGGCCTTGTAACCCAAGGCAGGAGCGGTGACCAGGAACGTCTCAGCCATAGCCACACCCGCACCCAGGCCGCGGTGATGGTTGGATGTGAAGAAACCGCCGTTGCAAATCTATGACAGCATATTAATTCATTTAGTAAAATGAAAAAGCGGGCTACTCGTTAGTGAGATGCGCTTACATGGGAGCAGCGGCCGGGGTAGTTCGGTTTGACGTAGTACATGCCAAGGACCTTGTCGTTCCAATCATAAGACTGATCAGGCTCGATAGGACCATCCTTGCTCAAGACAAAAGCGTCGTATCTACGCAAAAGATACTAAGCACTCTTCTATTTCTAGAAGAATCTTTTATCAGCATACCCCAAAAAGTAGTCGTGGAACTGTTCCTCGGTCAGGGGAAATTCCTGCGGGTAGGTCGAGCTAAAATAGGACAAGGTGAGTTCCACGTCAAGCCATTCCTGATGCTACTGCATTACCCGGCCTCGATTTCGCCATTGAACATCTTGTGCAAATGCTTGACCAATTCGAGGTTGGTGGAATCCACAGCCTGGAGCACAGCCTTGGAGCCATTGCGCAGGGTCTTTTCAATGGGCAAGATATGGCTCAGATCTGCTGCTGCTGCAGGCTTGGGAATTTTTCCGTAGGCGGAGGACATGTGGTTATGAAAGCAAAAGCGGTCAAGATAGCATGCATCCTCGGTTCGCTCTGTATTTAAGTTGTCTCATACTTTTTTTTGACGGAATATTCCTTTTGACGGCACAATTTTGTCCCGTACCTGGGGCGTGGTTGGTCCTTCCTAGGCTGTCTCTGAAGTTGGGATCCACATAAAGTTGGGCTGAGATGAATGCATTCCTTTTTTATGGTTGTTGTTTGGAAAAGATGATAAAGTGTACGTGAGAAGAAAAAGACAATAAGAAAGAGCGAGCAGCGAAAAGAAGAAGAGTGCTATGCGGAGGAGACAGGAAACAATAAAGAAAACAGAGAGGTAGAGAATATAGAGAATACAGGGGCGCGGATCAGATATGTGGGACGGTGGGATGGAATTTTTTTTTTTGGGGGAAGTGCAGGAGCGATAAGTATTTCACTCCACCTCCCAGACGTTGTCTCGTATGAACTCGCCGATACAATCAAAGTATCCTTCCTACAAAACATAAAGATATCCAACAAAAACCAGATGAGTGATCCTCATCAAGATAGACACCTTCGTTCCTCATTACCTGCATGCAAGTGTCATTATGGGTGCCATTTTCAAACTCACGCCACATCTTGAGGCCAGCTGTTTCTGCGCCCTTGTAGAGCTTCCTCATATGGGATGGCGGGACAAGCTCGTCCTTGAGACTGGATAAAAAGAGAATCGGAACCTGCCGAATAAATTTGATGGCCCGGTATGATTTCCACTCTTGATGGACGAGGTACACCAAATGGCGCAGCGGCGGGAATACATGTGGGATCAAGGTCGGCTACAAGAAGATCTGTCTTTAGTGTTTCGATTGCGTGGCGTGTCTCATGGAAACGTACAATGCTGAGGAAGGTGTTTTCAATAATCAACGCATGGAACCGGTGTTCGTTCTTGGAGACCAAATCGACAGCTACCGCACCGCCGAGGGATTGGCCGTACGCGACGAGTTTGGTGTGTTTCAGGATGGGGTGTCGTTGAATATAGCCCAAAATGGTCTATCAAGACACAGCCCATCAATACGCGGTACGCAACTTCCCTCTTCCTTTAAGCTTACCTGTGCATCGATCTGAAGGCCCTTCTCGCTTGCTTTTCCCTCGCTCAATCCATACCTATTGCGGTCCCCTTATTCAGCAGGTGCTTTTGTAGAAGCAGGCAAGGCATACATACCCTCGGTAGGACAGCATAACGACGTTATAGCCTAGCTTTTTGTAGAACACTTGCGCTATGGGCAAGCGGTGACCCTGAAAAAAGAGAAAGAAAAAAAGAGATCAGTTTTCCCTCGTATAATTTGTTCCTGTCGAGCGTATGTACCATGTTACCCGTATGGGCCTATAAAGAAAAAACATAAAGGTGAGTCGTGGGGGAAGGGATGTCTGCTATTTTTCTGAATTTTTTTTGGGGTCAAGTAAGCAGGCTTACATGAAGACAGAGAATGGTTGGGGATTGAATAGCGACGCCATCGTCGCGCTGAACGAGAATATAGCTGCGCAGACGCACGCCGTCCGGGGTGACAAGGATCTCCTCTTTCTCGGGTAGACCGTACTGGGATGGCCGAGCAACCTAGAATGGAGTTTAGGAAGAATATGAACGGGATGATTCGACCAGTCAAAGGTGAGTTGGGTATGGGACGTACGACCGATCTCGAGCCGCTCGGAAAGAAGGCCGGGTAGAGTAAATCGCACTGGTAAAGGTACAGCAGACCGGTGAAGGCGATTGTAATGCTGACAACAAAGTACAGCAAATACAACAAGTAGACCACCATGAGCGCTGTGCCGTAGCTTTTGATGTGTCTCTTTGATATGCGTGTGAATAGAAGTGGAAGTAAAGCTATTGCCGTGAGCAAAGAAATCCTTTCGGGCCCGCTCACTTCCCCACCACACAATATAAATTTGAACTTTACTGACCGACACACAAGAAAAGAAAAAAAATTCCAAATCATATAAACCTTCTTTGTTCCCCAGGAATTCGTTCCTTCCTACACATGGATTTTCGTTAAATCAAATCATACCATACCACCGTACTGACGCTGTACATAAAAATAGTGTAGGTATTTAATATGAGCATGGCTACAAGTTATAATACGCTAGATATCCGAATGAATGGCATGTATGGGGAAAGAAAGGAGGGGAAGAAGGGTATAGTGCGTCTTTATGATGTGTAGGTCCACTTGGACGAGTGCCGATTAAGCCAGGGCCACTCGCCATGGTAATTTCATTGGCAAGCAACGGGCTGAAATATTTTATCTGAGCAGCTATTCAGAATTTTGCTGGCGCCAAACCGCCCCCGACGCCTTGTTCTCACTGACACGTGCCACAACCAAAAAAAAAAAAGTAAAGCTGCTCAAGCACAGTACACAGGCTGTAGAAATACTCTAGCAACAACATCCCCGCCAACCGCGCTCATGTTTCACTATTTAGCATCCAGAATTACATGTACCAGCACCTCGGGTACGTATAAACGAAAGTGACAACACACCATAAATGTCAGTGTGGAAAGCAGGATCATTAGGAATTTCTTCGCTCCTTTTCCGCTGCACGCCAGTAAAGTGATCGTATTCCATATCTGTATCTTTCAAACGCCATCACTTTCGTTTTCTTTTTCTCTAAAAGAAAGGCGAATGGCTCGTATCCTCCTGAATACACTTCACAGGATTCGCATTGTCTATCATATAAACATTCGCATTGGCTGATAATGAAAACAAAAAAAGCTGCAGGAATAAGGTATGTATCCAGTAGAGTTGCATAGATTCGACGAAAACAAGAGAATGTGCCACGTTAAGCGAGGTTACACATGATAATCATGCAGGTTAAAATGGGTGCTCTGTGCTACAGTGCCTCGCTCCATATTATCCATACAGCCAGCGAGCGACCTAATGTGCTATTTATTTACTGATGATGGGGGTATGTCGGGGGTAAGGAAGGAAGGGTTTATTTTTCTTACTGCTTCCCTTCCCGTTTCCTTTCCCTTTCCCTTTCCCTTCCTTATTTTCTCTTCCCACTCTCTCGCTCTTCCCTTTTCCTTCTTTCCCTGTTGTTTCTGGGGCAAAGAGCGGTCTCTTTTTCTGGAACTTTTTTTTACGTGTGCATGGCCCTCGGGACATTACTGAAAAAACGCTGCAACCTCTTCCCGCCCGAATGACGGCATCCTCCAATCACCACCATTAACTCCTCCTGTTTCGTTATCTTACTCTTACTGACCTGTTATCCCTACAACCATTACACCAACAACAACAACAACAACTACTTCTACTTCTACGACTATTACTATTACTACTGACTCATAATCATGGCTGAATGCTTTGGACATTTGTGGTGCGTGCGCTACGTGAAACATGCGAGCCTGGTCAAAAGTTGCTACCCCAAGGAAGGTGAGGGCCCGCGCTCGTCCGAGCTCAGTTACCTCACCTTTTATGCAAGTGCGCGCCCCGCTAAGCTCACCAAGGTTGGCAACTTTCTGCTGAAAAAAGTCACACGAGACATCGCGCGCGGTCGCAAGCAGTGAGTTGGATAACACATACGCATAGCATAGTGTCTGACAACTTACTTTGCAAAGGAACAACCTTGTCTCGCTCGCCATACTTAAAGCACTGATCCAATCCTGCCACCACGACCTCAACCTCTTTTCCAAGCCAGCTGTCAGCATCCTCAGCATGACAGTAGACACGCGCGACTTGGACCTCATTGACCTTTCCTGCGAAACAGTACGTCTCGCTGCTTATCGTAGGCAAACAAAATCTCATCATCTCATTGTATATGTAGTTTGTCGTCTTCTCCAGCTACCACGATGGATCCACCTTGGGCGTCGACACAGATTTTACAACGGATTTTGAAGCGCTCCTCAAGCGGTTCGCTGGCTTTTGCAACTATGAGAATGAAGACCAGTCTCTCGCATGCCAGTATGTTCTTTGTGCTCGCAGTAAAAGTAGATGAGCTCACCCGTTCATTTTATTGCGATAGAATGCGGTACATTGGCCACCGCGGCCTGCAAGCAGCAGCCACCTCCTCGGCCTTACACGCCTCCGATTTCAAGACCCAAATTGACATTATACTGCCTGCCCTCCTCACCTCCCTCCTCCGCACCCAGCATCCGGTATTCTCACTCGCCAAGAGGTAAGACTTCCGTTTATCTTGGGTTGGAGGATATCTTGTAGACTGAGAATCATTTATCTAGCGAGTACGTCGATATCCGGAGCTCTGCAATCAAGAACAATACCCTCGAAGACAGAACAATCGACTTGCTCGCAGCACAGACCACCGGCATCGTATTCAACAACGCCAGCGGGGCCGGCGTCCGTACCGTAATAAACCTTCTTTTCCGGTACGATCTGATGGATACTTTTTTTTACTTGCATCCTTATTCACATTCTTTGTTAACAGCTTCCTCGATGAACATCAAGCTTGGTGGCCGTCTTCGCGGGTCACATCCATCGCCGAGCTTTTGCTCGACTCATTGCAGGTAAAATGAAGAAAGACATCCTGTTTCGAGAGATGGGCGTGCTTACCCATCTCTGCATGTCTTAGCCGCCCTATCGATACTTGCTCGTATCCATGCTCGAGCAGGAGATTGAGATTCTCGAAACAGCACCGTCACCCAAACATGCGTCTCTCGTCGCCATCCTCGAAACCATCCTTACTACTCCGGACATGCCTCTGCCCGGCATTTCCGTCCTGGAAGTCCTCAACGCCATCTTTACGCGCCTCATCCAGACCCTCCAGCATGGCGATTTTAGGGTGGAAAAACCCGAGCAAGAAGAAGGTGCCCCGCTCTGGGCGTACATGATCCACCACGGCTTGGTCCATAGCGTCGGCGGTCTCGCATCCCAGACTTACTATCACAACCAGCTCGACGACATGACAGGCTACCTTGTCGCCAAGCTGCGCGCCAGCACCTCCCTGAATACTGTCGATGGCTTGCCCATCGCGCTCTACAGACACGCTACGCTGCGCTGCCTCAATAAGATCGTCGACGTGCTGGGAGACACGTCACCGACGATCGCCGCGTCGTGCTGGACAGGTGCGCTCGCCCTCTTGACCGATGTGTCTGGTGAGTGCAAGACCCTGATTGATGGAGTTTCGCCCGTTTGCTCATGCTTTCCTTTTTAGAAACCCGGATCGATTTTGCCAACGCGCTCGTCCACTACCTCACACGGTCCGCACCGCCCGCAAAGGAAACCATCTTCCCGCAGACGGGCGACATTGTGTTTCTCAACACGCTGCACCACACTGTGCTGGCCTGGGTCCAGCGCGCCGATTTCGACGCCAACGACACACGCGCGTTATACGCCGTGCTCTGCGCTAGCCTGCGCCGCTTTGCGCGCGAAGCTGTCATCCGCGCCACCCCGCTCGTCTTTAAGATCCAGGACCTCGCCCGGAACAACGTGATCCAGCCCGCCCCGCGGCAACGCGCCGTCGCGGCCGCCCTCGTGCGCTGGATCAGCGCCGTCGGTGACTTTTACGAGCTGGACGCGCTCCAGCAGTACGCGCAGCGCATCCAGGACGAGCGCCGCGAGAAACAGCAATGGACCCCGCTCGCCTTTAGCAAGGACGAAACCACCCAATCCTTCGACGACGCACCGCAGACCGTCACAGTCTGGATGGACAGGCATGAGGTCGTGCAGCCGCTGTCGGTGGCGCTGCGCGACTCCGCCGAGGACCCGCATGGCCTCGACGTTGAGAGCAAACTGTACGTCGAGTGGGGCTCGGAGGCGTTCATCAACCACGAGCGCGCGCCGCGCATCGCCCCCGAGCACCACGAGCACAAGCCGCGCCTGGAGCGGCCCTCGCCTCGGCTCGAGATGGAGTCCAAAAAGGACCCATCCATCAAGGTGCAGAACCTCAAGCAGGCTCTCGTCGGGTCGGAGGAAAACGACCCGCCTCAACCTCAGCGCAACGGCAGCCTCAATCGACGCGCGTCGCAACTGCGCACGGACGTCAGTGCCCTCTTGACCGAGCTCAATGCAGACGCCAGGGCGCACAGCACCCATTCCTTGGTCCATCCTCCATACCAATAGTTCCCTTTTTCTTTGCATGTACATTTCCCTATTTATTATTTTTTTTTCTTCTGCATCCTTTCTTCTAATCCCAATATTTGATTAAACCTAGATAGAAAGAGAAACAGAAAAACATGGATGAGCAAACAATCGGACTCGGTGTGTGTGTTGACTTACCATCCCAAGAGCAGGTGGCCATCTTGGACGTCTCGTGCGGATGCCACTCGGTATTCATGACGACCTTGTCGTGGGCCTTGAACTTTTTGAGGATACGGCACGTCTTCCAGTCCCACGTCCACACGTTGCCGTTCGAGTCGCCGCTGCTCATGAACCGGCCGTCCGGACTGAAGCCGGGCTTGCAGGCGTAGCCAGCGACCAGATGGCCTGCAAAGCGCTTCTTGCGGTTCATGCGGAAGCGGTCGCGCGCGCCGTAGACGACGATCTGGTTATCGAGGGACTGGCACGCGAGCCACTTCTTGTTGGGGTGGAGCGTGACGGCCGGCATGGAGTGCATGTCCGGCTCGGCAATGTACTTGATCACAACCGGGATATCAAACTCCCAGGCACGCATCGTCTTGTCGTCCGAGGTCGTCACGAACCGGCGATTGTCGTCCACGAAGGTGATGGTGTTGACCGCGCCCAGATGCTGGTCGTACTCTTGCGTGATATTGCCGGTTTGCGAATTGTACTGGATGATCTTCTTGTCGGAGCAGCCGACCAAAAAGGTGCTTTGCTTGCTTGCTTCCGGGTTGAACGTCACGCAGTAGGGGATCTTGCCGAGGTGGAAGGACCGGATGCACTTGCCCGTCTCGGTATCCCACAGCTTGACGAAGCGGTCGTAACTCGCACTCAAAAACTTGCTGCCGTCGTTGTTGAAGGCCAGGTCGCGCACGGCCTTGCTGTGGCCATGGATGGTGCGCAGCAGACTGCGGTCGTGGTATACATCCCAGATCTACAGAGCAGAGCAAAACAGTCAGCATCTCCTCATTTTCCTCCTCGTCTTTGTTCTCTTCTTTGGGTCCTACCTTGATCTGGTTATCCATGCCTCCACTGAGCAACAAGTGGGCCGACTTGGGCAAGAACCGAATGGCAGAAACACCCCGTGCGTGGCCCTCCCAGGTATGGATGCACCGCTTGGGGATGAAGCAGTCCTGTGTGCCCGGCTCGCCCAAGAGGTTCACGTCAATATCATGCGGCACAGCCATGTAGGTCCGGCCGAGGTAATCCGTCTCGGATACGCCATGGAACGTGGTCGACTCGGACGTCTCTGGGATCTTGCGTTCAGGCTCTTTGGGTTCCTCGGTCGGCACCGGCACCGGCTCGGGCTCTTCTTCAGCGGGCGGAGGCACTTCGGCCTTCTTGCGTTTGTCCATGTCATAGTTGGCCCACGGCCCCTTGTACGCATTCTCGCCCTCGACGACGCTCACGTCGCCCTTGGCCTCACGGCGCTTCTTCAGGCCCTTGTTCAGGCGCAGCTGCTGCGGTGCGCGGTCATCGACGCTCAGACCGCCCATCTGCTGTGCGTTGGCAACGTTACCGACGTAGCCGGTGCCCATGCGACCCGCACCGATCTGGCCGGCCAGGTTGGCATCGTTCGCGGTCGGATCGCGTGCGTAGCCGTACGCCTGGAAGGTCCTGAACTGGGTGCGGAAGTCGGTCTCGGCGATCGCCTGCTGCTCGACGTGGCCAGTCAGGATGTTTTGTGTGGCGAGCTTGCGCTCATGGTACGGATTCTCGGGGCCCAAGGTCGGCCGCATCAAATCAGCATACGGGACATTGACGGTCAATTCTGTGGCGGTGGGTGCAGCGTAGATGGCACCGGATGTCGCGTCCTAATGGGCATGGATTATAAGCCAGGCAGATTCAAGTAGGAAAGGGTCTTACGTCGAATCCAGTGTCAGGTGTGGCGTTGATGGTCAAGGAAGACGAAGACACCGTGGTTGTGGCGTTGTTGTTTTGTGAGGTGTCTTCTTCATCGCTTGAACCGTACCGATCAACGAGATCCATTATGAATAGAATATATTATATACACAGAGCAAAGGACAACGCATCTAAGCAACCGAAATTTCACTGCTTAAAATCCGACCTCAGGCGAATGTGAATGGGTCATTATTCATTCACAGCTTCAACACTCTCCTATTTGGGCTTGCGTTGCCCTGATAAAGCATTTCATTCAGATACAGCATCCCACTGTTTCTCGCCAAAAGATTATGTCAATATCCCCGCTTTGGCCTTTCATACACACCTATCAGTCACCGTGGCTCCAGTGTATTATTGATTTTGGATATCTAACATCAAAAACTACAGAAGGAGGTAAACCATTTCAGCCATCGCGAAATGTGATATATCGACCCGGGCGCCACCGATATATCCCTTGCATTCAAGTCGAATGGTTCGACTCTTCTTGCTTAACACCGGGCGACATAAATTCATTTACTGTCTTTTGCATACCGAAAAAGAAGCATCTCAAATTTGACGGGGGGCAACGACCTTCACTCAATGCTGAACTCTTGCAACTCGAATCCTGGCTTGAGGTCGTTCTTGCCATGGATGTATCAATGATTTATCTTGCTTCGGCTCCTTGATCTAAGCCCTGCTCATGCGATACCCTACCGCACTTACATAGTGGCTCCCTTATTCTTGTGTAGTTCCTCACCAGTTTTGGCATCATTCTTATGGACAGAAGGTTAACTACAGCCAAGGTTAACTACAACCTTGGGTTATAGTCTTTTTATTACGTAAATGATGTCTTGAACTTAGTACAACAAGAAACCTTTATTCAGATAACTGGTTCATGCGGCTGGTTGAAAGACCCGCGAAGCTACCATCTGCTGGAAAACAGCTAAACTATGTATTATCAACGAGGTGCTCTCGAATAGATTCAGAGAATTCGTTAATAGCAATATTTAGACCGGCACAGTCGTTGGGCGAGTGGTCAATGATTGAGTCGAGCAGTTGTTCCTCGTTGGAATCCCATGGTATCCCATTGAATTTTTTGTAGCCCATGCCGAATAGTGCTGTACCCAGCTCTTTAAGCAAGCTACCGTCGTCGGGTGCGCAAGGTGGTCTCGCCACAGGAGTACGTGCAGCAAAATGCGGCCGGGACGCGCTGGCCTCAGACGATGTGCCCCAGTTGCCACCAGCATCTCCTTGATGCTCGTACGACTGCTGCTGCTGCTGCTGCTGCTGCTGCTGTGGTTGCTGTGGTGAGGCGGTGGAGATATCATCGATCAAAATATCTCCTGCCCTTTTGCCATATGCATTCAAAACCCGCAGACTCTCAGTGGTATAGGTTGACTGGGCATCGAGACGTTGCTGTTTGAGATTGGCAATGTTTTGCCATACTCTATCATCCACAGAAGAGGGCTGGACTTTGCTGTGGGGTTTCCACTCTTGTAACATTCGGGTGAATCGTCGATTCCAGACGTTGAACAGCTCTGGAGCAGCCGATGCATTCAAACGCAAGGACCACTTGACAATTTCATCCGAACGTGACGTCGCAAAGGACTTCATCGACGGGCGCTTTGTCTCTAGTATGTAGCTTTTTAGAGAGTTATACCCTTCAAACATATTATGGAGTCTTCTCTACTCGTTGCTCCTTGGGTGAGGTCTTCGGTCACGTCGATCATGTTGCTGGTCGTTTGCATGGGCAGTCGGGTTTTTCTATACGTATTTGGTATCGATATGCACAGCGGTTGCCATTAGCTGTTCCTGTATGGATGTGATTTTCGAGCGGCATTTTCCACTTGTGGTCGCATATGGAGAGTCGCAGGTCATAGAACGCCTTTGTTACATCGAAGTATTCTATTATTCATTCTGATCACGGACGCGTCACGCCAAGGACTTGGTGCCGTACTCTCCCAACTTGATGACGAAAAAGGGAACGCGTTATCCTGTACATCAGCCGAGGTCTCTCGTCTGCCGAAGCCAACTACGGTATTATTAAACTGGAATGCGTCGCCGTAGTTTGGGTCGTGAAACAGCTTTGCCCGTACCTGCCTGGCAAACGATTCAAGATTATAACCGATCATTCCGCATTGCATGGCCTCAGTAACCAAGCACAGCGACTGGCATCCTTGCACGATGGATTACGTTGCTCGCAGAGTTCAAGTTCGACATACAACATACACCAGGAAAAGAAAACAAAAATGCGGACTTTCTCTCCCGTCTGGGATATTACCTCCGTTTCCTGCATCGAATGACCTCATCATATCCATATAACTAGCTAAATGATACAGCCACCCCACACACACCCCTTCTCACTTTAGAACTGTATAAGGATTGACTTCAACTACAGCAGCTGTCGCAGCTTAAATAGGATGACTCTCTAGGCTGACTACAGCAACTTGTATGCATATAGCTTAGGCACTTTGTGTATTTATATTTTACTAGCATCATTATCATTGCTTGCAACAAGAGTTAGATGATCTTCCAATATGACGATACGCGTCAATACGCGTCATATCCAAGAATTCGGGAAGAAAGTAGCCAGACAGGTACGAGCATGGTGTCCGTAGAACGACAGATACTTCTTTTAGTGTTTGAAACAGATCCGTGGCCGCTGCAGTATAGGATTATCTCTTTAGTAGTCGTTTCCTCATCATGACTATTTCGTGATTGGATATACGGTTACTTCACGCATACAATATACGTGACCAGTCATCTTCTGAGGCAAACCACCCCCGAGGAGAGCTAAATGCATACGACTTGCTGTAGTCAGCCTAGAGAGTCATCCTATTTAGGCTGCGACAGCTACTGTGGTTCAATTCGATCCTTATTTAGTTGGGGGGTGTGGCCGCAAGGCGGAGGGGGGTGGCCGTATCATTTACCTTCTCTATGAGATATAAAGGCTCGGCTATTATTATTGGACGCTTTTCTGTGCAGCGGAGACAGCTGCTTTCACTTAGGACAATGGTACAGTGAATCCAAACAGACTAAGTACGGCACCACCTACTACGATGGGCCTAGGACCTGCCTAGTAGAGTCCTTGGCGCTACGCTGCGTGTCTCGTCTGTGGTGGAGAACATCATGGAGAAACGAACTCGGGAATTTTTTTTTATTTTATTGAAAGCCCGCAAGCCGGCACAGAAATTATGCAACTGATGAAGATTGCAGACGGGTGTTGGTTCTACCTATGCCCGCCTTGACAGCGGCGAAGCTTCCAGTTCAAGTACCAGCGTCAAGTATTAACCTCTAGTATCAATATCAAGTAGCAACGAAGACAGCCGGTGAACCGATTGAAGGGCATAACGCTTTTAAAAATGTCTCCATGTTAGAGACAAAGCGCCCATCAATCGAGCCCTTTGTTACATCGCGTTCGGATGAATTCGTCAAGTGGTTCTTGCCTTTGAATGCGTCGTCTACTTCAGAGCTTTTCAGCGTCTGGAATCGACGATTCACCAGAATGCTACAAGAGTGGAAACCTCATTGCAAAGTCAAGCCCTCTACCGCGGATTATGGAGCATGGCAAAGCCAACTTCAAACAGCAACGGCAGGCCATTTCGGGCGAGTCAAAACCTGCGAGCTCCTCGCCCAGCAGGATGAAATCCCATGAAGCAAGACGTCCTCGGTGTGACAGCTCACTGGGTCGATGAAGACTGGAAGCAGCAAGAAATGTTGCTTGGGTTCGAAAGCTAGTCAGGACCGCACACCGGCGAGAATTTGTCGGCGGCACTAATTTCTGTCCTGGACACCTGTGATGTCGGAAAAAAGGATTTCACTATCACGAATGATAACGCCTCCAACATGCACAAGATGATGACCGTGTTTGAGAGACACTGTCTCCACATCTATTGGTAATTTAATCTTATTTTTGTTCAACTGACTACTGATGCTGAATTCCTTTTCATTTATGATAGGCCCTTCAGTGCGCAGACGCACCATATCTCTTGCGTCGCGCACGTCAGCAACATCGCCGTACAACAAATTATCAGGAAAGGGTTGCGGTCCGAGGCACCCGATAATGACGATGATTATGCTCTCGGTGACGACGTAGATGGAGCTGCGGACCTCTCTCGGGATG